>JANSTU010050677.1:0-21456 GCA_027564075.1 Bolitophila hybrida
GTTTTTTTCCATTGTTTTAATAATAACAAAAGTTGCTTCACTAAAAATGCAATATATCACAAACTAATAGTCCGACAACTGTGAAATTTATACACGCATCCTTTGAAGGTTGGTACTATATGAAAACAAAATGGATTTTTTACTAGTTGCGCCCTCTCATAGAAACGATACGAACTTTTCAGCCGACCTGTTATCACTATGCGATTATTATTTATTCCCGAAACTGCATTTGGTCATGAAAGGTGAGTGCCACGAGTCTGCTCATTTCTGCTTCGAAGCCGCAATGACCGCCATTAACAAAATTCCTAAAAAGAACATCGCTGGCTCATTTGATAGCTTACCATTACAAACATGTGTATTGAACCAGAGGGACACTAGTATATAGTATATTGATTAAAAAAAAAAAAATCAAAATTTATTTCATGTCACCAATAACTGAAATTTTTAAGCTTTGGAAAATAAGCGAGCCCGGTAGTGTTTGGAAATAACTATTGTAAACATTTATATTATTTATAAAATATATTTTCAAATAGATTTTTGAATAACAATTTTTAAATGATATATTTATTACATTATATTATATGCTAGCTTATATCAGATATGGCTAATATGCAACTACAAGTATGTGGGTTTTTCGAGTTTAAAAAAAAATGTTTTTGCGGGTTTGCATCATAGCAATATCGGACATATTTAATATTTTTGCTTTTTTTACACTATCAAAAATGTAATAAAAAAAACACAACAACATGTAAAACCTTTAAAAATGTATCATTTATGAAAAACTACAAAAAAAATCATATTTTCGTTTTGTTTCTTTAAAGATTCTAAGCCGAAATTCTTGAATCAAATTGTGACCGAAATCTTGCATCGCCAAATTAGACGAAATATCGAAATTTGTATAGTAGTTATATATTGTCATTTTCGGCCGTAGAAAATTTTGTCTTCGGGATTATGGCGTTCTAAATTTTGTTATAAAATTCAAGCGTGCAATTCTAAACTATATGTATAACTAATTCACACTAACACACAAATTATCTATTAAAAACTACAACAATTTTATTATAGAAAATCTGTGAATATTTTAACTAATAAATTTGTTTGAAGATTTGTTTTTAAGGCCCATATAACATGGTATAACTTGATAGAGATTTGCTGCGATTTTCTGTAACTGGAATATATAATATTTAGATTTATGTATAAGTATATATACTATAATTTATAAATTTTCCAACAGTTATAATAAATTGCATTTTCTATTTTTTGTGTGTGGACTGCGCGCTTATGTGCTTTTATTATAATTATTTTTTTTTGTTAAAATGCTATATACGCTATATTTTTTTAATATATATATTATACATATATAATTTGTTAATGGTTGTGTTTTGACTTTGGCACTAGTGTTACTATATTATTATATTTGGATATTAATGGCTTTCAAAGAGAATAGATTTAGTTTGATTTTTGATAATGAAAAAAATATGAGATGAGAATTAACAGAAAACGAAATATTTTAGAAATCTAAGGTCATAGTAGTTTTGCAGAATGATACCCAAGTCTACAATAGATATATCTTTAATTAGGAGAAAATAAATAATATCTAATCACACATATCACACACACACTTGTATTATTCTTATAATATACATTAATATATAATAATGTTCCCAAAAAACGGATTTCTTAATCATAATTTTATATACAAAAAAGACATAAGCAGATATTTTTTTTTAAATTGTAAATTAATATTAAATTACTTATATATAATAACAAACCGAAAGACACAAACACAGACTTAAAATCACAACGCTTTTTAATTTAAATATAGTAATTATGCTAGTTTGTAACTGATCATGGTGTTTTTGTAGCTGATTTTATTGCAATTATATTGCCTGTTGCCTTTATGAGAAACTCTCGTCTTTTTCACTGTCTTCGTCCCAGCTGTCTTCATCCTCCTCCCAGTCATCGTTGTACGCAATGCTGGTGATTTCGTACGAGCACATTGCCGGCCTACTCATCTCATTTTCCTCGTTTTCGTCTATATCGTCGCCAACATCTTTTTCATCTTCGTCTTTGCGATTGTCCGTACAAGAAACCGATTGCATTGTCGCCGCTAATTCATGTACTAAATATGATGTGTTTAGAGATTATTATTTATAAATATCGAAATACATATATTAAAATGCATACGTATTCTCTATAAGTTATATATAATATATGTAAAATGTTTTCTTGTTAAAGTTTTTGAGGTTGTGATATTAGTGAGGATATATAGTCGCATTGCATCCGTATAAGTAGGATTAAAAATATATTGAAATCAGTAGTATAATTCTGTAAAAAAGGCCCAAAAATTGTCTATATTAAGTATGCGTTATTTCAAATTCCATGCGGAATTTATGCACTATCGTATTTCAGTCAAATTTTACAACTCGATTTTTTTTACAGAATTCCACTACAGATTAAAGTTACAGTGTTGCACTAAATAAATAAAATAAACAGCAAAACTCATGCATTAAACCAAATCAGCGATTGAACAAAAAGGAATTATGTTTTTTTGACAAATTGCTGCAAATGTGATATTTTGATTATATTAAGGCCTAGATCTAATAGCAATTCTTATGCAATACATGCACTCCCAAACCTAACTGATAAGAAAGCGATTAAGTCATTATCAAACATACAGGGTGAGTCAGTGATGCCAAGTCGAACTTTACAGGTGTATTACTTGTCCAATTCTAAGGCAAATGCTTTTAAGCCAAATAATGAATCCCTGATAAATAGCAGACGTTTAAAAATTCTTGGATTTGTGGATGAAACAACTCTAATCATCTCCTTGGTTCCCTTGTGCGAGAGAGAATAATTTTTCGACCAAAATCATTTCTGCGTTATATTTTAGAATTTTTCAAGGAATAGGTATCATTAACAAACCCTGTATTGTTATAATAATATCGATATGCATTGATAAGCGCAAATTACGTCAATAATATGGCGCTGAAGTCTTAAAATGGATAGAAAAAAATAAATTTAAAAAAAAATATTTTAAAATTAAATATTTCTTCGCAATTTTTCGTCGGAAATTGTGTTCAATTGTTGATTGCGCGAAAGATCGTTCATTGGTCGCCGATTATAAAAGTGTTCAGGCTCCACTGTTATCGGACAACTACTTAGATCGTTTAGGCTGACTACACCAAACATGGTCAATGGCTGCGAGACGTTCGCGTCCTGGTGCTGGCATAGATTTGTATCGGACTTGGACAGTGCTATCATGTCAATGGCCAGTAGCGAAATTCTGTCTAACGGAGCACGATTATGGATCTCCTCAAAGTCAGTCGAGGAATGCAAACCATGCAATATCTCAAATTGCTTCTCCGTTTGGGCACTAATGCTAGAATAACTATTATGTAGGTTTGCTGATGGTTGGGACGCACAAACTATTTCAAACACTTCCGGGTGCGAAGCATGAGAACTGTCGTCTTCATCATTGTCCGCGATGCTGATTGGACTCACCGGACAAATACACATGGTTTTGCAGGATATTTTTGTTATTTTAGTGGTTGGATTACTGGTTAGATTGTAACTCTCGAGGGTAGTTGGTAGTTGTTGATGTGGTGTTGGGGAAGAAACGGACGAGTTACCTGTGACAGATGGTTCGTTGCGTGTTGGTGGCAGGACCGATTCTTCGGTTTGGTCAATAGACCGATTTATTCTTGTCTGGACGGATATAGAGGTTTCACCTAAAAAAAAGTTTAACAATAAAACAACCACTAAAGTTACAATAATTTAAATTAACAATATATATATACATATACCGACATTAAGGTCACGAGGCTAACGTCACCAAGAATGGTGTGTTCAACTATAATTGTTTGTGTTTTTAGTGTGTCTTTGTCGGACTAGCATTGTGAAGGGTGCTTGATCTCAACAATTTCATATTGTCTTAAGTCTTGCTAAATTTTTACTTGATTTTATTTTCGATGTTACTTGTTTAAGTATACTCTATTTGTAAGGTTTTTATTAGTTATGGTAGAATATAGTGCGAAATGGAAGATGAAAAGTAATGGATGCATGATGTTTTCGATGTCGACAATTTTCTTGATAAGGGTGCATGGAGGGCAAAAAGTTTTTTTTTAATCTTAAAAAATGAACAACATCTTGGTGCGCACATATTAGTATTTTTAGACCAGTAATCCCTTGTGGATTCATTGACCATTACGGGTTCACACGAATGGTTACGTTATGCTAATGTGCCGTTGAGTGATATGCTACTAATATTGTAGCTACTGTGCTCTAACCCTAACAATACATCCGCCAGGGATAGTTCATAACTCCTTAGATCTTAAAGCCATTTCAAAAATATTTTCAACACGAAATGGCAGACCATATAGACGAACACTACAGAAACAAACTGCGCTAAAGAAAAGATACGACCAAACCATGGCTGAACTCTGAGAACCGACAAAACTCTGCCGTGATAGCTAGCGCCCGTAACACAAGGCCACTTCATAAAAGAAACATCAGCAATGACTTATGAACTCTGTAACGAAACCATAACTTTTAAGTACCTTCTTGTAGATTGCATCCATTAAATGATCAATAGATCAATATAAAATACAGTGATAAGTGAGAACATTGATGAAAATAAAAAAGTGATTGAATTTCTAAAAAATATAATATAAACCTTAACGATAAACTTTAAATTTATTAATAAATATACTATTATTATTATTATTAAAATCGTCAGCAGAATAAGGATGTAACAAAATGTTGATTGATTGTTAAAGTCGAAATTATGATCTGTTAATTTATATCTATAAGATTGTTTCCTTTTAAAATATAAAATAAATTAAAAACCAATTTTAAAATAATATTTCCGCTTTCTTAATAGTGCTTTCATTCCATATCTCTATGCAGAGAATAACGTTTTCCTATTCTAATTTTGCTCGAATTTTCAGTTATTTTTTAATACACATATTTATTCCAGAGGAACCTGTAATGATCATGTAATCAATTGATCATTACGGATTCACACAACTGGCCAAGTCATACTGATGTGCTGTTTGTGCTGTGCAACTTCTATTGGAGCTACTGTGCTCTAACACTAACAACACATCCCCGATGGTTAGAAGTCTTAATTTGCCCTGACGTGACTCTAACAAATTTGCAGGGTAAATGCGCATATATTTTAAGATTTCACCAAGATCTATCCTGCTAAATATATTCGTAATGGTGAATCATACACTTACTGTTGTATACAGAGTGTGTGTGTATATGTAAATTCACCACATCAATGTCCTGTTATTTCAAATCAATATGCTATTAAATATCAAAAAAAGAAGTGAATTTAAAGTGCTACATTCGAAAACATTTCGGTCTGCCGGGAATCTAACCGGGAACCTCCCATTCGCCAAGCAAGCTTATTATTACGCCATGAATTTTTTATAGTTAAAATAAATAAAACTATTTAATCTTAGTTTCCAGGAAACCCTTATTATAGACCATTTTTCAGTACAGATAAACATTAAAACATACATTCTTACTTACCACATTTATCACAATTCTGCTCATCTTGCGACGGTAAACTCTTCTCATCCTCCTCCTCTTCCTCGCATTCGTCGTCGTTACGCACTGCACCGCATCCGTATAAACCGTCATCGTCACACTCGTCGTCATCACAGCCAATTATCGAATCATCGTCGTCAACCAGCGACAGACTATCATGTGGTGACGCAGTCGACAATCCGGTAGTGCTAGCGTACACCTGACCCGTAAAGAACTTCTCAGGATTCGATTCATGTGCCTCACATGGCACAATCCAAGCAAAATTAAATGCAGCTGGATTGATCTCCTGTACAATCCATGGATGTTCCATAAGAGTTCGCATCGTGCACCTTGTTTTTGGATTTTTGTCCAAAATAGAATGCAGCAAGTCATCCAGTGGTTTGCTGACCGCGTGTGGAAGAGTCAGCTCAGCGCGTAGTGTTTCTTCAATCTCTAAAAATGGATTCTCGAAGAACATCAGTACATACAATGTTACACCAAGTGACCACATCTCAAGCTCAGGGCCAGCATACTTATTACCAGCCAGAACCTCAGGACTACAATACTCAGTGGTGCCGTAGAATGTCGAAAATAGCTTGCCCTCTTCCATAAATGTGGCCGATCCAAAATCGATAAGCTTCACATGGAAATTCTGGTCGATTATAATGTTCTCGTCCTTAATGTCACGATGTAGAATGTTCAGAGAGTGCAGATGCTCGACGGCATTAGCAATCTGTCGAAATATATAGCAACCCAGTTTCTCATCAATCAATGGTCGACGGTCGATGAACTCAAACAAATCCATACCCGATCCGTGCTTCTCCATAACGAGCTGAAAGAACTTTTCATTTTCAAACACATCGAATACTGAAACAATGTTCGGATGCACTACGGTGGTCAGCAAATATATCTCCATTGGAATACATCTCTTATCTTCGGTCTGAATCATAAACTGTGGAGTGAGTTTATCTTTGAGAATAAACTTAGTGACAACCAGCAGGTGATCCGTATGCCGGTAGGCCATTTTAACATAACCGTATGCTCCTTTTCCGATCTGCTTGAGAGTGGTGTATATTTTATTGAATTCACCGTTAACCTGATCATCTTCACATTGAGACATCAGAGATACGGAGTTCGGACGACTGCTGTAATTTTGTGCTGCAGTGTTCTTGATAGCCTGACCGAGGGAATTATCAACAGTGCTATTTATACTGTTAAAGGTAAGCGTAAGATTCTGGTGTTTGCCGTCATCGTCATCATCGTCGCCCAGGTCATAGTCAATGTCAGGATCACGGCAGATCCATACACAAAATACACGACGACCACACGGAAGTGTTTGGCTAGAAATTGTGTACAGGATGTCGATAACGTTCTGATCTGAGTGCACGGCTTCACCCTTGTACTTACCATCGCTGTACTGTACGGGTAATAGGGGCAAACTTGCTGGCAATTTTGATAGAATTTGTGCGGGTTTGTTTTGCGATGCATTTGAATTTGTAGCGATCTGAGGAGGTTGGAATGACGACGATGAGAATCGACGTACATCCGGTGTAGACGTAACCAGATGCTGCAAATGCTCGTCATCTGTGTACTGGGCACTAAAATTTGGCGTAGAATCTTTGGGTAGAGCAGCAGTTCCAGCCATACTGGATGAGTCCATGGAGTGTATTGCATCGCTTATATCAGCTGACATAAAGTCTGGTGCCGCAATGCTGCTAGACATTGAGTTCTGTGGAGTACCGTAAAGGCTATTGCAGAGATACGAATTATTCTCATTTACTGGTGTTAGAAGCTCGTTGTCAGCTGTGTCCTTGTTAAATACCATAACGTCTCCCGAAGGTTTTAATGTTCCAATTGTTTTGTTCATATTTGCAATGTTCTTGTTGTTTTCACAGTTTTCGGCCAAAAGAAGATTCTCGGACATTGACTTTGAAAGGTGTGCGTTCTTTAAAGCAACCATGTTAGTAGGTCGTGCTACAGCTGCAGAAGATGAAAAATCTAGGCATATGTTTACAGGTTCACTGGTTGCCTTTGCCAGATCAGCATCTGGAAGAAACTCACTGGCAACACATGAGCTAGTTAAATATTCATCACGTTCAATATAGACCGGATCTGTTTCTGTCTCTGATTCCTCGTTGTCCAGCGATGACGATGTAACGTTACGACTTCGCGTGTAGCCCAGATAGTCGAATTCCTGACCAAAGTTAGGTACCAATTGCGTTATATGCAGACCCAAAATCTTTGGTTGAGCATAGCCGAACATAAGCATTGAAAAATGATGATTACATGATTCGATTGTACCATTTTCGTCAATGACCAATAGCCCGCTGATGTTCTGGAACACCCAGATTGTTATTGTGTACAAGGTGCTCGAATTATTTGAAACGCCACTGTCCGTAGTATCGGTACCAGTGCTACTATCCTGAAGATTTATTATCAAGCATAGTGGAAATGCATTACCATCAGTAGTTTTTCCCGTGGCCTTTTGTTTGCGAATATGTTTTGCAATAATACTTGTGTCAGCATCGGGTAGCTGAATGGCCGGAATGAGCGCCTGTACTTCTAAACCACTCAGCTGTTCTGGTGTGTCCATCTGGAACAACATCGAAGCTTCGTAATCACCGGACATAATACTTCCGTTACGGTCGATTAGCAAATGAGCAACGCGTCGTTCGACAGGTTCAGCGACAGCCAAACATCGTCCTTCGGCATCGATCTGTCGAATCCATAATGAAACTGCTACTTTTGTAGCAACTTTAGTGTTCATCTCGACTACTTTGCCACTTAGCAGTACCATCGTACCATCTTCGCTGTTTAATTGTCCTTCGGCCAGAGCAGAAACATGACTTTTGTTTTGATTCGTCAACAGACTAGAGAATTGCATGTCGCATAATTCACGTGGTGTGTAGCCAAGAAGTTCACAAGCGTTATTGTTGACTATCAAAATTTGAGAGCTCTTCGAGTCTATGGTGAACACAGCTTTGTTTGGATTTATACCAGTCTGGGGCACACGTAAAAGTGACTCGGATGCGGATGTTACAAATGATCCGCTGAACGGTGATCCCGTACCGGGGGTAAAGCAACCTTTTCTACGAGCCGAGAAACGAAGTCCATTTGCACCATCGACTAAAAAAAAAATTAAAAATTAATAGCAACATTTCATAACTATAATTATGTTACCCTACCGCGAATCTTATCCATGCCACTGAAACGATTTTTGAACGGTGTTATTAATTCAAATTCATTCCTACGCTGCGAAATTACCGGAAAGCTTTGGTTTTTCTCAAATGAGTTCTCCAGTCGTCGCTTCAGGCCCAGATCCTCGGCTCGACGTCTTATGTCGTACCTGCGCGCGGACGCTTTTATATTATTGATCCATACCAGAGGGCACCTTTTGTTATACATACAAGAAAGCACAGAAAATAACATACCTGAGTTTTCCAATAGTGGCCGGAATGTGTGGCCAGCCAGCACGCTGCTGAAGCTTCTTCTTGTGACTGCTCAGCAAAAGAGCTCTGGGCTAAAACAACAACAACCGCGCATTCGACACGTAAATAATGTGCATTTATAAATAACATTGGACGCGCGCGCGCGCAACAAAAAACACATATAATACACACACACGTACACACTCACAGATGATTTGGTCGCAAAGTGCAAACTTCTGCGTTTGTTGTGAACATCTGACGGGAACTTCTTCCAGGTACCACAGGGCACGGGTACGCCACCTGTCGTTGTCTTAATGTCGCTTCTGTAAAACAAAGGCACAAACGGTTACAATATAGTATTCCCAAGATGTTTTAACATGAACTAAGAATTCCTCAAGGCGCTGATAAATTCTTGATTTGTGATGATGTTTAGTAAGATACACGTAATACACACACGTTCTCATTAAAGGAACGAAAATAATCGATTTGATGTTGCGCCGGCGCAACGAAACGCTCGTGACGTCAACGATGGTATTTGTTTTTGTATACAATGCCTTTCCTCTGTACTCAACATACGCAAACATAACCACATAACGATGTCCAAGTTTTTTTAGAACTCCATAAATTGACCAAAGAACAAAATTTAGTGTGATGTTAATTTTTTAGACTTACTTATTCATGGTGTGCTTGTGTAAATTTACATACCACCACAGTATGTTAAACTAGATTGCTGATTGGCTAATTTTAAATTTAATCGTACGCAATAAATATAATATTTTGCTTAGTTTCTTTTTTTGGTTTAAATAAGGCGTAAATTTGCTGATTGCAAAGTGTTGCACAAAACGGTTCTTCAAAACAAAAACAACAACAAATCAAATTGCGTGCATTAACCGCACGACTTGCGCTGTCACCGCGTTGAAGAGTGCGTTTATGTTTTCTATTCCGAAATAGTAGTTTACAATGCAAGATTTACTACTTACTGCATGTTTTATGTTTGAGGTGAATAATTTTATAAAATTGATGCACCCAATGAGTTTAAAAAATAGACACCCTGAATGTTATATATTCCATATTCTTTCATTTATTACAGAAATTATACAATATTATTTAACAAAATAATAACTTAATAACATTATCAGAACAAGACAAAAAGTTGAATATACCTTACCTCTTACCTTGTAAGAAATGAGCTTTTAAGTAAATATAAAAATGTCTAATGTAAATCCATGTACTTTTGATATTTTTAATAAAATCATAATAATAATTATAATTTTTTTAAAAATTTATAAGAGAAACTTTAATGTTACACAAAAAATAAAGTTTCCTTAATGCAAAAGAACTCATCTATTATAAAGAAAGAAGTAGCGAATTACAGCTAGACGCTCCAGTAACTGTTGTATGCATAGTCACTTTTTACCGTAATACATAATTAATATTGTGCTTATAAGAAAATATCAATCATGGACGACATTATAATTATTTAACTTGTAATAGAACCAAATTAAATTTTAAATTTGTTTTCTTTTGCGAGAATACAAAAGATTACACTTTCATGTCAACACACATAAAAAATGATTAGCTAATATTATACTTGTGAAGAAAAAATCTATAACAAAGAATTCAAATGCCAAAAAAAAAACAAATGTAGTGTTTTGGTTTTGTTAAAATGCGCTCATTTCGCACCAATTTATTTTCACAGATATCGTAAAAAAAATCTATACAAAACGAAACCCATTCCGACGCGTACTTTCTTAGCTTTACTTCTTCGATGGTCCGGTCGCAACGGCGGCGGCCAGTTTGCTGTCTTCCTCGGCGTAAATGGCGGCTGTCTCCAATTTCTTGGTGGCAATACGCTCTTCACGTCGCTTGCGGGCCTCACGCACCTTGGTACGGCGTGCCTCAGCCTGGTCGCTCAACATCTTTGTGCGCTGCTTCTCGGCCTTCTTCTTGTGGATGAATTCCATCAGGATACGCTTGTTCTTGAACACGTTACCCTTGCACTTCATGTACAGCTCGTGGTACAGGTGACGATCAATCTTTTTGTTGTCACGGTACTTCTTGAGAAGACGACGCAGCACACGCTGACGTTGCATCCACAGGAATTTGACGGGCATACGGGCGTTTGCTGTACCCTTACGCTTACCGAAACCACAGTGACGTCCCTTACGGCGGGCTTCTGTGTTCTTGCGGACACGGTACCTGGAGTGCACGACGACGGGCTTCTTGATAATCAGACCATCCTTAATCAGCTTGCGGATGTTTTGACCTGTAAACAAATAAATATTTTAACAATAATTTTAAAAAAAAACAAATTAATAATCGAGATATGTTCGATATAGTGTAGCCAATATCACACGATATTTCAATAGGACTCATGAAACAACATACAACGTAAGCGTTATTCTTGCAAGGTTACAAATTGGATCATTCTTGAAAGTTCGAATGACACAGAGTGCCCTTGCTGACAAAAAGGTGTCATCAATATAACTTGTTTATAAATTATTGAAGAAATATAGCAAGTACTTAAGGTACTTTTGCTAATCATTATAAAAAAACAGTAAACAGTTGCGGGATTGGTCTGACAAGGTTACAAATTGGATAATTCTATTGAGTTCTACTGGCAAAGAGTGCCTTGCTTAAATCTAAGTTATAATGTAAACAAATAGATTATACTTACGGGAGTTTGTGTTGGCAATCTCGTTGATTTCGTTGGGGTCCAACCAAACCTTCTTTTTACCGCATCGCATCACCGAGGCGGCGAGCCTCTTTTGTAACTTGAGGGAACTAAAAAATTAAACGAAATATATATTTTAGAAAATTATTCAAATTGAACAGAAGTTGGTGTATGTAATTTCACGTTTTTTAGTGTCAACACAATTGATAGCCATCATTTCGATGTGTAAAAAGTTGAGGTTATGTTCGGTGTGTATTCCATCGTGAGTACTCCAATGTATGCATATACGATAAATGTGTAGATTATCAATATAACATAATATCATATTTAATTTTTATGACGTTAAAGCTATCTTTCCCATTTTTGGAACAAACATAAAGCGTGTAGCCATGTGGACATATCAACTACGAGAGGTTTCGAGCCGCTCGACTGAGAAAAGTCCGATTTTCTGAGTAAATTCTCACTTTGCACAAATGTTACAATGGCGAAACACACACCAAACAATATACACTGCTTTTTCACGGCCATTGAGGACACAAAAACGACGAATTTAGCAAAAAATCGAATTTATTTTAGGAAAAATCTACCTCATGTTGCTGTGCAGTTCCTTGACGTGTTTAAAAAAGAAACCTAAAATGGCCGAACGGAAGTACGTTGATTTTTTTAGTCAAATTCAGTATGGCGATGTATTTATGGTGAGCATGCCGCGATGTACACCACGCGATGCCCAACAAGCACGAAGGTAATATTTTATAACTATTTTTCTAGTAGTTTCTGTTCGTGATTAATAATCTAATATATATTTACAGAGTAATTATTGTTCATTCATAGATATAATAATACTAGCTTAGATGCTAATTAATAAATAATGAAAAGAAAATATATATGAAATATAGTGATCGCTTTCATTGGATTTATCGAACGTGTTTAATAATGATTTGTGGAGAAGTGCTTTAGATATCTCCGTCATTGCCCAGTTTCAGGGTTATCAGACGTGTGTTTGTGAGCAAAGTGAACGACTTTTGCTTTCTCAAAATGTGTCTAAAAATGCTCACATAGCTCACCCGATTGTTTGTTCGTGAGCATGTGACTTTTTCCTTTATATTGAAATATTTGATTTTAATTTTTTTCATAGGATTTATAATCTTCTCAAATTCTTGAGCTGAAACCCACAAAATGGGTGCATGAGTTCAAACCCATGTACAGATGTTTAACTTTTCATCATATTTCTTATTGGGTATTTTATCTTCCATAAAACTGGCCCCTAGAGAAGCTCCCGAGTTACATTCACAAACTACCGAGAAAAATTCGGAAACATACAATATACATGTTATCAAATAAATACTGAGATAAATATCGGATAAATACACATCGAATCGAAGTATCCATAATTCCATAATTACAAAATTAATAATGATGCATTTTTTTGATAATATATTCTCATATAATGTTCAGTCTCCGGTTTTTTATGAGCTTTTGTAAAATTAATTTTAATATTAACATTTGGTAATCTAAAATGTCAATATTTTAAAAAATATCTGGGTGCTGTCTGATGTTGACTTCCTCGAAATACGAAGACAATTTCTTTAACAAACAATATTCTATTCAAATAATGTTGGCTTTAGCGATTAAATAAATTAATAACAATAAACGTCATCGAGTTAAATCATTTATATTTTTAGTGATGTTTACAGGCTTGACAAATAAATCACCATAATGACGACAAGACCAAAATCACACGTTCTCGAAACGGCCATCTTTCTCATACGTTCTCGAAACGGCCATCTTTCTCGACATTCTACAGTGGATTTGATTTGCAGACGACGGAGTTTAACTGTTTAATGACAGCTACACAAAACCTCCCGAGTAACATTCACAATTCACAAGCATGTATGTCAAACGTCATTCAAATATAAAACTTGTTGTTCGTAGAGGGGATTTGTGTTTGGATCGTGTATTTATGTATACTAATCGATCGCTAATCGATATTTGGCCAATCGTATTTTTTAGCCAATAAATATATATATTTATGTTTAGAAAATATTTACCACTATACTTATAATTTTATAATGACTGTCAAAAACACTGGACAATATGAACGACCAACGAATTGCGAAACGACCATAAGTGAAGGTGCCCTATAATCGTGCTGCATGTACAATATAATTAAAAATAATACTTGTAAATATATCTCTTATTGGATCCTGTAATCCCCTGTGGGACATAGGGCCAATGTGCGGTGCCGCACACCGGATTCATTGACAATTATGGGTTTACACGACTGGTCAGGTAATGCTAATGTGCTGTTTTGTATTGTGTTACTCTTATTGGAGCTACTGTGCTCTAAAAACTAACAAAACATCCCCGATGGTTAGGAGTCTTAATTTGCTCTGACGCTACTCTAACAACTTTGCAGAACAAATGCGGGATTGAACCGGCGATCTCCCATAAGCCAGGCCAACACGTTAACCCACTCGGATATGGCTATGGTTAAAATATACTCGAAAATATATATAAATTTACTATGTTTTTAAATGTTTTTTATCTAATGTGAATAAAACCAGGGTTATTCATCAGTAATCAATTAAATAATAAACATCTAAAAAATCAAAGTAATATTATTTTTAGTTTTAAATCCTTTATTTTAACTTTATTTTTTTTTTGTTTATTGCTTGGTTTATTGTATGTTTCTAAAAGAAATCACCAGTTCCCATATTCTAATCCATATTCATACTATAAATGTCAAAAAATAAAGCAAAATTTACGTGAGATTTAAATTACAATATTTTTTGCTCCATTTTTTCAATAATTCTATCTCATTTTATTACCATAATATATATTATTTAAAAAAATATATTAAACCTTTTTATTGAAAATGGAAGTCAAACGTAGGCGCACCATTAGTTTACATTATCCTAGAGTACGTTCGCTATAATTCCATAAACGACAGATATCTGTCATAAACATATTGTATATCTCAAAATTCCAGTTGGACATTATTGACGTTCATCATTCCTTCAAATACGAATAAATAGAAACAGTAAACAAGACGATTGCATACACATCACAACTCACAACAAATCATTAAATTTTAACAGACAAATAAAATGATCTTGAATTTGTAAATTTTAACTAATTCCAGTACACGAATTTTGCAATCTCCGATTGTGACGCCACTCTGGCACATACATTTATTCAAATTCACCCTATGACACCAGTCTATGGATATATAAAGTTCCGTTTTTCGATCATGAAATGGAATTCCTCTCTAAATTCGTAATGATTCATAGGAAATAGTGGTTATTAAAAATAAAGTCTTACTGACGCACAAAGCATGACGGAATCAACAAGTTCGGACAGCTCAAGCAGCAGCAGCACGCTCACTGAGTCTGAGGAATGTTTCCTACGGGCGTGTCGAAACGGCGATGTGTCGGTTGTAACGGAACTTATGCACCTAAAGGACTCGGGCAAGATAAGTTTTAGCATCAGCTGTAAGGGTAAATCCAAGAGCAACCTTGGCTGGAGTCCATTGCATTTGGCCACATATTTTGGTCACCGTGAGGTTATGGAGGTGTTGCTGTTTCAGGATGCTGATATTAATGCAATCAACGACAACGGTGATACACCTTTGCACAAGGCTGCCTTTATTGGTCGAGAGGTTGGTGAGATGTATATACATAAATTCATGTTTTAATATACTAATATAAAATCTTTAGGATATTGTTATGCTGTTGCTACAACACAACGCTGACGTAACTGTGATCAACGGGGAGGGTCGGCTGCCTCGCGACATGACGCCTTCCAGTGATATCGGAAAAGAGATAAATAAACTGTTGAGAGCCGCTGAAGCTACGGAAACATTACGTCAGGAAAGCAAACTGCTGACGGCATCTCGAGAAGGAAACATTGATTTGCTTAGCGCATTGGTTAGTTTAATAATTTTAATTATGTACGCATTATTAGTATTAAAGTTTGTTATTTTGTTTAGCTCAAAGTTCAGAACCCTCCAAATATAAACTGCGTCGATGCTCAGGGTAACTCTTGTCTGCATTGTGCTGCATACCGTGGGCATAAGGAGACCGCAGTGTTACTACTTCAAAACGGTATAAATACTAGCATTCGAAATAACCGAGGTCAGTTAGCATTGGATCTAGCGAGAGATGCACAAACACTTCAGGTGTTAAGTGTAAAGTCTGTACGACGTGTTCAGAAGAGTGCTATCCGACTCGAAGGTACATTGCTTAAGCGTTCTCGATTTCTTGGATGGAAACCTGTGTGGGTGAGTGTAGTATTATTTCTAAATACATGATTTTCTTTTTTTCTTTTTATAGGCCGTATTGGAGCGCGGTGTTTTAAATTATTTTTCATCACGAGCGGATGCCACGGTTAGTGACAATCGCAGGCGTGACTATAAATATCTCGATAGCGCACGGGTTACCCCACTGACTACAGATCTCGCATCTTTTGTGGTGCACTTCAACGATGGTGCAGTACACCGGCTGAGTGTTCTTAATAACGATGGAAAACAGGCTCAAGTGGAGCGACAGAAGTGGCTAAATGCGTTTCAAGAGCACTCTGCATATAGTTCACACTATTTGTGGGGTATCGACAAGCGACACTCAGACTCCGACGACGATTTCGGTTGGTATAACAATTTGCTAATATCTGTTTAGATTACAATATTCTGTGGGTATTTTTTCAGGAGCCGCTTCACGTCCTCTGGGTTGCATGTCAGACGCTCTTGCCTCAGCAACGGCCAGTTTCGAGGTGCTACAACGGCAACTCGGAGACTGTGCAACTATAGTGGAAGCATTACAGAAGAGCATGGACGGCCAGAGTTCCTCGCTACCGCTCTCAACAATGATGGTAGGCCACGTTTCATTGTCGTATTTGGTAATTTTCTTATTATTTGTTTTTATTTGAATTTTATTAAAAGCAATATCTATGAAAATAACTTTATGTATGTATAAGGTATAAGGTTATTTAATGATTACAGCGGTTTCAGTTAGTATCAGAGACGGCTGCCACCATGCTGTCATCTCTTCAACATTGCTTGACGTTATTTCACCAGCAAGAGGACATCCGAGTTGTTCAGCTCAAGCAGGAACAGGAAAAATGCCGTGTTCTCGAAGAGGCGCTTAACGTGTTAGCCAAGGAACACCATGAACTCGAACAATCCGTCGCCTCGCATATCTCAGAAACTGGACACATGCCTAACAATCAGCTTCATCCAAAATCACCGCGGTTCTATGATACCGATGACGATGAGTTTCACGATGCATTCGAAGCGGGTTAGTTGTTGACAAATGATAATTATAAATAGTGTACTTATTATATTTGGCGCATAGACTCGGACACTGATACACTGGTCACGGCCGATTCACTGTTTAACTCTCCGTCCGGATCTTTGCAAGACCTAGTAATGGTTCCAATTTCATCTTACAATCCACTGGTGTATAATTCTGCATCGGACAGTCACAAGACCTTCACCGGTGGACGTCGAAATTCAGGAGACTCGAACTCATCGTCGTCGGGGAGTAGTGATACTCTTGTGGATGGTGTTTCTATGGCGTCGTCTTGTGCCACGTACATCTCGCAAGGTGGCGATGCCTACAAGTGTGCCCGACAGGAACTACCGGCCATTCGATCACGTTCGAAAGCAGTGCCTGTTTTTAAAAGTCGGTTAGTAACTTTGTTTTAAAAAACGCCTTAAGAGTAGATGATATAGTATATTCACTTGATTTTATAATAGTAATGCTTTTTAAAAAGTTCAGCTGCATAAATATCAACAGTCATGTGCAAGTCCCACAATTATTTAAAAAAATGAAACACAATGACTCATAAATATAATTTTGTAATACCAAATAAAACTTAAACTCAAACCCAAACCCAAATCCTAACAAAGTGGAATCAGGTGGTTTGAATATTGTATAATCTGTACGTACACAATTAAAAAAAGGAGTAATGAAGCAATTATGAGAATTACCTGGGAACCATAATGTTCTCACATATTATATAAAATCTGCTTTATCATCCTCTCACACGGCTCACGATAATTTTCTATGTTTATCAGATCATGGAGACAATTTGGAAACATTCATTTTTTCTATCTTCTTGTTGTCCTGTAGTTCTATATAGGCTTTTTATGTTTATCTATACAATTTGGAAAGTTAATTACAAGCAAAAGTATCATTTCAGTTAACAGAAGACGCCAGTTATATAAGTTACCAATGGAGCGCATACTTAATCCTCTTGTATGCTCAATGCTAGTTTCAAACATTATGAAAAGCTATTGGCGTTGAATCCTTGTAGGAAACGTACGCAAGTATACATTTCTCTTATACCACTTAGGTTTCTGCTTTAGAAGTTTGATCTAATTTAATTCTCTTCGTTTTTTACATGCAGAATTCCACAAGCCGTCAACATCAAAATATGCTTGTACAGCGAATTTCAAGATTTCTTAAGAAAATAAATTATGATTAAATAAATTATATCAAAGCTGATCCCATTCACCATATCGAAAAAATGTTCTTTCGATCCAGGCGTAAAATATATATGATAAATTGTGTTTTAAATAGCTAATCTGATCTTAATTTCTTTATATAATTTATATATAACAATTACACCAATGTAGATTTGTGATTTTCGTACATCTGAACGTTCGAGCATCTGAGCCGGACCCATATATAGAGTTGTCTGCTATTCTTCTAACTCCCTTTCTCTCTCTCTCTCTCTCTTGGCCAAAACTCAAAACTTCTAAAAAGCAGGTTTTTATGTATCTGGATTTTGTTAGAATAATGGATTTTACATAAAACATATCAAATACTTCTTTTTATAATTTCTACTTTTCGAATTATGAACCATTTCTTCCAAAATGACGTGTGACGTTTATGTTTAAATTATTTATCGAATGAACTAAAAACTAAATACTACAATTTAGTTACTAAACGTTCGATTTTCTTTCAAATTTTGAATTATATCAAAAATAGAATGAACTATCATAAAAGATAAAAAATATATACATTTTTTAATCATCTTCAAATTGCACTTTATTCGCCGTGGCTGGAAAAAAAATACGAAATGTTCACATTTTCCTAACATTAATTTAAAAACTACAATCGATTAACTTTAACTTTTTTTATAATCAACTAACTTTAACTTTAACTTTTTCCGAAAATTCTTTATGATACTAATAATCGCAAACAAAAAATAAAAAAATTGATTTAAAGTGGAAGAATAGTACTTTGATATGGTAAGCATGTTTATTAGTCGTCAATAAATGCTTGAAAGGGTGCGTCCATCGGTATATTATTATATCTTTCCGTAATTAATTTGTTTATATATTTATGCCGATTTATTTATCTTTAGGCTTACATTCTATTATTTGTATAACATAACATTCTTGATAAAAATAATCTATTTGTAGAAGCGATAAAAACGAATAATAGTGATGACATGCTGATTAAGCATAAATTTACACAATTTTATATCAAATTCGTTAAAAAAATCTAACCGCTATAAAGTTTAAATATATATCTCATTGGATTCTGCAATCCATTGCAGGACATAGGGTCAGTGTGCGATTCTGCACACCGGATTCATTGACCATTACGGCTTGACACGACTGGACAGGTCATGCTAATGTCGTGCTATTCCTATTGGACCTAAATGTGCATATTTTTGAGATTTCTATATGCACAGAGATCAATCTTGCTATTTATATTCAGAATAGTGAATCATCAACGCTATATTAGTGTGTATATGTATATGTGCGTGTGTATATCCCAGCTAACATTTTTAGTCGCGAAGACTATTTTATTATATGTATTTGGTCGTATAACGGTTTTAGGGGTTGTTTAATAGTCTTAAATTCGACTATAAAAATGATTTTTTTTATATGATTTCTATATGACTAATATGAACAACAACACAACAAACGTCAAACTTCCAAAGAAATTCTCTTACGTAAGGAGTGCTATGATTCGCGTACACTTTAAGAGACGTCGTCTCTTAAAATGTATACGCATCATAGCAGTAACTTCGTAACATAATTTCTTACGCAGTTTGTCGTTTGTTGTGGTTGACCACATTGTCACTAAAGAGAAAGCAGTTTATAGCATTATTTTTTTGAAACCACAGCAGTACGAACGAACTTTACGAAGTCATGTTTTGAATGATCGAAGAGCCGCATAGTTAACGAGTTCAAGTTACGGGTATACGAAAGAAAAGTTTTAAAAGCTATATTCATGAATCGACCACATAAATACCTGTCAACAGAGTTGAGATCATCGTTGTACGCAATGCTCGTCGACTTCGAAAAAGCTTTCTAAATTGTCGACAGAACAGCTTTTTGGCGGGTGGCAGTGGATCGGTCACACCTTGCGGCGAATTCGCAAGGAAGTCGTAGCAGAGGTAGACCGAAAACGACGTGGAGGCGCACAGTCAAAAGAGAACTAGCAGAAGCTCAAACGAACTGGAAGTCGATAAAGGCTTTGGCCGCCAACCGCGTCCAGTTCCGCAACATTGTTGCTGATGCTCTATGTCCCGAATAAGGATCAAATGAATTTATATATATATACTGATCTAAAAATAAACAAAGTATTATTTTAATAAAAATTAGATAATATAAATAAAATGGGGATTAAGTTGAAGTTTATAATTAGAATCTACATTTTAATCTATACGTTTTTATAATAAGATTTAAATATGTTTCTAAGGTTTTTTATGATATTATATAATTGGGTCATCCTGTATTCTCACAATACCATTCATTACAGAGATTTGCGGTTTTGCCGTTCGTGCGCATGTCTTAAATCCTCCGTTGTCATCGAGCTCAATCTCAAGCGTCCGTAGAGCGCATTTCTCTCATTCGTATTCCGTAACTCGATATCGGCACACGTGCTGTGAACCATTAAGCTGAACTCAACACTCGTGCCAGCCAGGACATTCAAGTGCACACACAAACATAGTGTTACATAACAGATTGTATGTCATCGCGACGTGAATTTGCGAATTATATATATTTAAATAATTGAATATCTGGTGCAAAGGAACTTAATTGAATTATATTTTAATGCGCGTCCGCAGTCGATGTCTTGCGCGATTTTCCACATTTTCCGACACAAAATGACCACCACCGATTTTGGTGTACGTTTTTGAAAATTGTGCATATTCGTATTATTGATTTTCCTTATATACTATATATTTGTGTGTGTGTGTTCCCTCTTCTGTCTGTAATCATACATAAATATTCGTATGTATATAATTATTTATATATACATGTACTATAATTAGAGCATACAATGTTACTATGTTAATTGTTTGTAAGAGAGATTGAGGCTGTATATGTTTGTGTGTATGTGTTCAGATTATGTATTATGTATATATATACCTTATATATTCTATATTGTATCGTTTTTTGCTCGTTTATTAATTCTGTGAGTGGTGCTCGATGTGTATAGATAAAAACGTCCACGTTCAGTGTGTAAGGATTAGTGTTTGTTTGAACTTGAATTGCGCGTTTATTCAAATTGATAAAATGAAGCCATTCATAAAATAACGGTTGTCTTCAGTGCGTGCGATTGTGCATGAATCATATTACATACTACAACTTCATGTTTCATCGGTGATCATTAAACTCGCTAGTGCTTTATCTAGAGCTCATCCCCTTTTCTCTTGTTACATTTATATTATTGTGATTATTATTTATTATTTTTTTTAACTTTAATTTAAGAAATTATTAAATTTTTACCCGCTAATGCGAAATTTTGATTAGGCACTGACCAACAATCAGATTTTTTTTTGTTGTTTTTATTGATA
>JANSTU010050688.1:0-21454 GCA_027564075.1 Bolitophila hybrida
CAATGTGATATTGAAAAAATGTATGTGATGTATGTGAAATAAAGGTCAGTTGGGGAGAATGTCCCTGTTGACGTCATATATTGAAAAAAATATATATTAATGTACAGGGTGATACTATTTCTATTATTCTTATATTTACATCACATCACAAGTGGTGAACATATTTAACATTATTTTATTACTCTGTCCCCTTCTTTAAATTTTGATTCTAATTTATTTATTTGAATGCCCTTTTCTGTATCGAATGCTACTTTCGGCTTTGAATTTAGTGCATCCAGTACTATTCTGGGTTCTCATTGGATCCTGTAATCCCTTGTGGGACATAGGGCCAGTTTGCGATGCAGCACACCGGATTCATTGATTATTACGGGTTCACAGGACAGGTCAGGTCATGCTAATGTGCAGTTTGTGCTGTGCTACTCCTATTGGAGCTACTGTGCTCTAACACTCATAACACATCCCCGAAGGAGTCTTAAATTGCCCTGTCGCGACTCTAACAACTTTGTAGGGCAAATGCGCATATTTTTTGAGATATCTCTATGCACCGAGATATATCTTGCTATTTATATTTGGAATCGTGAATCATCAACGTTATTGTTCTATACAGGGTGCGTGAGTATATGTTAATTGATGGTATTAATGTTGCGTTATTCCAAATTAATAACCTATTTCAAAAATGAGCTATTAATAGCAAAAGGAACCTACTGAATTAAAGTTCTACATTCGAAACGCGTTAACCACTCGGCTATGGCTATGGCTATGGCTGGGTTGATAAGAGTATTTTAATTGAGATGGTGTTTTTCCAGTTACAGTGCATGGGATATTTTGATATTTGAGTAAGAATGTTTTAATTCTTTTTAATATTGACTTATTATTTTCTGCGCCAAGGACATTCTCCGAAAAGCTCTTTTTACAATATTAACCAAATTTTCTGCCCTTGCAAAGACGAAATATTACTAAAATATGTTGGACGGTTAATTCATTTTCATCGACGGACGGAAGAAAAACGATTTTTAAAGGGCAATAAAAAATTATTTTTTTAAGACGGTTCATTCTTTTTGGCGGACGGCTGAAAGAGAAGAACATTGACGGGCTCAAGAAAATTAAATTTAAAGGCAGACGGCCAATTAGATTTTTCTTTTGTAAGTATATCTGTGGATCACGATATAGATGAAGACGATACGTAAATTAATGAGGGAAGATATTACAGGATTTTTGAAAACATTGAGATCATCTAAGAAAGCTGATTTAATAAAGCAGTAAGAAGTGGCTGACCTACAAACGACGGGTGATAAAACCACATTACTAGACAGAATTCATGGATTGGAATTAATGAAGACAAGACGGAGAATGAGGAAGAAGATGTAATAGCAGACCTACTTTATATAGACTTTTACAAAGTGAAAAAAATCGACTTTCTGGCAAAGTCGTTTTAACTTTGTAATGGATACAAAGTTATATTAACTTTGTAAAAAGTTAGTATAGCTTTGTGTGTGAAGCTGTATACACTTTGTGTACAAAGTATTTATGATTCACTTTGTTCGCATAAACTCGTTAACTTTGTATAGAAAGTCGCGTAATTACAAAGTGAAATGCCAATATAACTTTGCTACAAAGCTTTTTTAGAAAGTCATTATAACTTTGTATAACTTTTGTCTATTTCACTTAGTATTCAAAGTAATTCGACCATATTTGTTTTGATTGATAAGATTTTTTATACGAGTTCCACATTAATTAAAGCATTAACGAAAACTTTTTTTAATGTTTAACTGCATTTTGTTGCGTCCTGCCTATTCGAAAACCGATGATCTATTGTGAATATTTCATACTATTTCGTGAACGCTTTAAAGTATTTAGGTATCATTGCTGTCAACTCAACTTTGCATAATAAGTCATTTAAACTTTGTAAAAAAATCTGAAACTAACTTTGCTTACAAAGTGACTTTTAAATTTGTAGTAGCGACATTTCGACTTTGTTACAAAGTGAATAATTTGTTAGAGTGTTTCATATTAGAAGATACAATCAAGAAAAAGGTGAACGCGATAACGGATGTGCCAAGCAAATCAGAGACAAGTTCCGCCAAAGCTTATGGTGAAAAACGCAGAACAGCTGCTCAAGGCGTACAGTTGACGTTTCGAGATTTCCAAGATATGTTTGAAACATTTACTGGCGATGGTACTCAGGATATCCGTAATTGGCTGAGCGAGTTTGAAAATATTGCTGAAAAGTTAAATTGGACAGACATACACAGATTGTTAAATGTACGTCAATTATGCAGAGAACCGCTTGGTTATTGTGAATAATAAGAAACTCGACAATTGGTCTACATTACGAACAGCATTGTTGGATAAATTTGTAGAAGAATTTAATAGCACATTCGTTCATTCACGTAAAAAGAGACCAACAGAAGATTATCTCATTGCCATGACAGGATTGGCAAAAACAATGCATTTAGAAGAGTAAGCCATAAAAACGGAAATGTGCATTTTGGCCAGGAATATGTACAATCTTTCTTTGGGACATTTGTCCATACTTTTATATATCTGCATTGAATGAAGGCCAAGGCATATATATCATAAAACAAACATACACATATATCTAAGAACTACCCACAATTCGCCTGTATTGGTCTACAGATCTAACGTTCCACTAAATTGCTCAAATTGAAGATGTCATGCCTCAGATTCGATTTGGGGAAATCATGGAAAATCTTCACTTTTACGACAACGATCAGGCCGATGTCAGCGATCGTGGCTACAAAATCATGCAAATCATTAACCATGTGTACATAGCTATGCCATCATCGTACACCTATTCAAAGAAGCTGTCAATAGATGATCATATGGTCAAGTAAAACAGAACTTATCAATGTCTTCAGTTCAAGGACGCGCACATTCCCAGAGGTAACAAGAACTGGAAGTCAATTTATGAGAAAGCCCAGATATCTCCACAAAATGTACCGCCACTTGCAAATATAGCTGCACAAATGTATTTTGCATTCAATGCAGTGTGTACAATTGCTTCACTATATCCCATGATTGGTTCGGCATATACCCACTCCCATCTCTAATTATGTTCAATTTGTTCAAATGTAAAATATTGCAGTTTATAAATACTTTAAATACATAAATTACAATAAAAAAATGTAATTCAAATTTTTAGGGTAAAAATATCCATTTAAATGAGGGGTAAGGAGAGGATCTAGAGATATGATTCTTTGCTTGGGATATTCGCGAAAATAATCTGAGCCGTACCCGATAAAATATTCTAATTGTCGTTTTCAGGGAACAACGGATAAATGCCATTCGGCTAAACGAAATTCAGCCAAACCTCTCATTCGGCCAAATGACCATTGGCCAAACGGTGAATTTGACTCACTCGGCTAAATGACTTATTCGGCCCTTTCAGCCAAACGGAAGTCAGGGTATTTTGAGCCACGGGAAATCGTGAGCGCAATTTTCTTTTTCCTAGTGTATTATGACAGCTGCGAACAACTGTGGTTTTCATATTCGTGTGTCTATTAGCTTTCAAAAAGTAAGTTTACATGAAGTATGCATTGTTGTTGTTACAGCCATGTTGTAATAATAAGGGTTCGGGAAATGTTTGTTTATGTTTGTTCATGCAAACTTTGAGTTCGGCAATATTTTTTTAGCCGTATATAATACATTTTTCAACAGATTCAATTTTTTCAGTCACGATGCCGCGATATTATTAAAAATGAACGAGGTATTCATGGAAGTATTTGCTTCTCCCGGTGCAGTCGGCATTGTCAACTGATCGAGTTTGCTTCGCAAACTGAGTGGAGTGATGACTATGATGAAGATGCCGATGCGTTGCAATTTTTCCTGATATTGCCTCATCTGTGCCATCAACAAGCGATAAACCGTCAACAATCGCAGGAGCTTCGACAAGTAGTGCAACTTCAACGGCCTTTGTTATTTCGGACAAAGATCTTCGCAGCGTATTGCAGACTGTCCTACCATTGAAAGCTGGCACGCCAGCTAAGAAATAGAACCGTGGCCGTAAAGCAATGAAATCTGCGGATGTGACATCGCCAGAAAGTTCATGGAAAATCGACGGAGAAGACGTTTATTTTCGCATAATTTGCATGCAAAATATGCCGAAAACGATGAATCGCCAAAATACCATCATTGCAACGTCTGCGATCATGAAAACCACTTGAACATTGTATTACAAACTGATGTTTGTCATTTTTTTACTCTTTTTCTTATTAATTCATATTTTTTTTTCATTCAGTGAGATAAATAAACTTTTTCTAACAAAAATTGCTATGTTATATAGAATTTTGAAAGTGGCAATACAATACCCCAAAATTTTTCAAACTTACGAAACTTATATTTTTTTGCAATCGTCTGGGAATCACGTAATTTGAAAATATTCCATTGAACTGTTTTGACCAAAAGAAAGCTAAGTTGCTTGCTACTACAACATCCAGCGTTGAAATTTGAAGAAATACTTAAATGGAAACCGTTTGACAATACAAAGGGCTCACAATACTCCGACTTCCTTAGGGATCGTCAGGCTTGATCTATAGTTACACTTACTATCTTACTATTTACGTAAGGCGTGGTGCCTTGGTGTTTAAAGTTGAAAGTGTGGAGACATTTTTATACACAAGTTTACTTTTACAGAACTTGAAATAATAAAAAAACATCGCGTTTACTGCAGAATAATACATTTCATTTGAGAGCTAAGGTAACAATTAAAGGTTCGTGCCACCGTTCCATTTTGAAAATGCCATAATAGCTTTTAATTGCTCATGCAGAAGTTTTCTAACGGGATATCGATATATGGTATAAATATTTGTATTCTGTTAATTTCACACAATTAAAAAATAATTAATATAATTTTACTGCAATTAGATATATGTGGAGATATATATATATAATTATTGTTGGTAATCTATTTGCACGTATGCATTTATATTTATTGAATCCAAATCTGTTATTATTATAAAATATATTAATTGCTAAGTTGAAAACAAGTATAATTAATAAAAGCAATTATTCAATTTAATCATTATTTAATTAATTTTTTTAATTAATAAGGAGTGCAAAACGCACAACTTTAAACCAATATAGCTAGAAAACTTATTGGATTATTTAAATCGTGTTTTCATTAAAGTGATCGTAGGAACTGCTTTTTGACATATGAAGTTTTTGTTCTGAAATATATCTTAGTATCACAATGCCATTAAAATTTCAATTTCAAAATTATTGTTGTAGTTATTTATAATTGATTCCGCTCGGTTTGATTTTTTTGATATACAGGGTGGTCCGGTTCAAGATGCTAATACGTTAAGGCGGCATTCCCTGACTAATTTGAACAATTTGGTCTATTTATAACAACTGTGAGTTACAGGGTGTTTTTTGTGTTTAGAGATATGATATAGGATTTTCAATTTTAGTAAAATATTAGGTTTAGGTGATTTTTTCTACAAAACGGCATTATTAAAAAAAAAATTTGGCATAATTTATCGTACGGTAAAAATAAGAGAATATATTTCTTGATAGTCCAAGTTTCAGAGTATCATTGTTGTTTAACATTTTTATATTTAAATTCAGCGCTATCAATGTTTCTCTGATAACAAAACAATGTTATACTATATTGTTCACGATAAAATTTCAAAGACAATTAAATCAAACATCATCAAGATATGTAAAATGGAAAGGAGGTAGGGAGGATATGAAGAAACAAACGTAAATCATATATTTATTACAAGTCTTACAATACATAAATCACGATAGTTCTTAAAATCGTTTAAAGGGAGGACGCCACATCTTGTATACCTATTACTCTGTACTAATATTCGGCACTCTTCAATTTTCCTTTGTAATTTTTTCATTCGTCCTTTTTAACCTATCACCAACACAGAACAAAGAATCATCTAAGATTTCTTTATATGCCGCCTTCGCAATTCCAATAAATCATAGGCAATTTTATCTTATTGTGTGCCAAAAATGTATTAAGTTTATCGTTGTCTGTACTCGTTTAATTCAAGAAAGATGGTACCAAATTTGTGAATTTCTTTCTTACCATATAACCATTCAACCCCTTAAAGTTCTTTCTACCATCTTATGAACCAAATGTGGGATGAAATAAATAAAATATACAATAAAATATAATTTAAATAACAGTAACCACAACAAAGACGTTTTTCCCGCAAAGGACCGCGGTGAGCGATTGTGGCTGTACATTGCACAATGAGCTGAAATAAATTAATACGAAAGAGAACCCAAAAAATATACATTATTTTCAAAGCATTATGTAGATGTTCTTTTATGCGTCGACGCGACGTGACGTAACGAACCCTTTTAAGTAACAACACCCACCCTCGTTCGCGCATCTCGCATCTCAGATCGATTGAAGCATAACATTAAAATAAATCAAATTGCGCCGCGAGCAGCATGAATCGCGTATGCGCGAGCGCGCGGAAGTCATTAACGTTTAAAAATTTAATTCATTTAACTCAATTAAAATGGTAACAAGATTTATTACCCAAAACGCGCACAATTATGCCCACCTTCTTCAAGTCTTCCATCCTCACCACCTCTTAGTCCGCTTCATCTCCACAGCGGGTCGTGTATATATATGGCTGCGCCTTTCTGTACACAGTATATATACTTCGAAAAAGACGTGAAGACTTATACGCCTCGCATGAAAGGGTAAAATGTGCGAGCGCGGAAAAACATTTTAATTTTCTTGTCTACTCATTCCGCGTGCGCGCTCGACAAGGCGCCCGCCCTCCGTCTCGCACACACGAATCTGCGGGAAATCAATTCTTTGCCATATATATACGTATATAAATATAAATATGTACTCAGCCAACCGAATTGCTCAAGTCTAAACTTTATTTCTTGATATATAAAACACCATTAATTAGACTCAAGAATGAAATTCAACAATAACATCAGTCTGCACGCGCTCAACTTGGCCTGGCCAAATGAACGCGGAACTTTTGCGTCCAAACTCGCGCTATATGTACTTCCATATCTCGTTCGCAGAGCACGAGCACTTTCTCAAAGTTACATTTTATTTATTTTATATAGTATAAGATACTAGAATATGGGCTACTTAGTACACATCTTTGCGTGCACAATGTCAATGTGTATATTTTCAGTAAATATATAAGAAGTGTGGGTATACAAAAAAAAAACTTTCCGCAAACTAGTTATCCCTTTCTAATCGGGCAGCTCTTAAGCCAGTTGTTATTGTGAGGCCAAAGATGCAAGATATATTGTAATCTTAATTTTCCTTGCGCAAAACTTTTGGTGTGCAAGCAAAGTGAATGTGTGCTCGCAAACGCAGTCGGAGACAAAGGGCGGGTGCGGTGTAAGTCAGGCGGCCAAGTTTGCAGTTTTGTACTGTCATTTTTTGCCATGAAAAAGATAGCGATTTGGTGTTTGGTTCGAGTTTTTATGTAGTTTCTTATTGATGCAACAAGGGGAAGCGAGATGCGATGTTATGCATAGTTTGAAATGATGTTTATAACTAAGACAGTTACTACTAAAAAAATTAAGTAGTTTTTAGGAAACACATGTTTTTTTTTGTGTCGGAATGAAGAGTCATAACAAAACAAAAAAATGTTGGAGAAATCTTCAAATACCCCTGAAACTTAAATTATCAGAAATAAAAAAAATATGTAAAAAAAATATTTTCCATTTCTTAGCTGTTCCGAACGAAACACAAAAAGGCAGTTCTGTTGACAGAGATAATAAATATATATAATATATATAGGATAAGCTTGATGTGCCTTGGAATAAAGACAGGGATCTATTAGTTTCCAAAACAGTTTATGAGGTAACAGCTGTTAAATTAAACAAACAACAAAGCTCTCACTTATGCGTAGTTATCTGGTCTCATACGGTCGATCAGCTGTAAAGTAGAACTTGTAATCTATGTTCGTATTGCGGTAATGATTATTTTAAATATTTGCAACGTGAATTAAGTAGACAATCTGGATCTTCAAACGATGATAATCTCGAGCCTGCTACCTGAATAGATTCTGTACAAAATACATTAAAAAGAGTTTCAAAAAGAAATTCAAATCCTTTTTCCAAAAGACCTTTCATCGTAAGCAGATTCCATAGTATAAAAAAAACTCGTCGCTTATTTCGCCCTCCCCAGACTTCGTTATAGGAGTATTATCGTTTGAAGATCCGGTATTGTCTAATTCACTTTGCAAATATTTAAAATAATCATTACCGCATAAAACAATAATTTGATAATAAATACCATTAGTAAAAATATGATAAATACGAACATAGATTCCACTTTACAGATGATCGACCGTATGAGACCAGAGAACTACGCAAGAATGTACGCCGTTTCGCCGAGTTCCACAGATTGTCACCATACGCACAGCTATACCAGCCCTAAACAACTAACGATGCTTTTGTTAAACTGAATTAAAGTTAGGAGGTCGCTTCTAATCCTATCAATCAATTCAATTACATGTTCTTTGTCTGAATGTCTTCTACGGCCTATTATCCAATGAAATAATAGAAACCAAAAACAATGAAGTTCATTAGAAAAACATATTTTGTTTACGCGAAATATATAAATAATAGATTATCGCCTGTCAAACGAATGCCGTGCACATAAAGGTCAATAGTCAATAAGGATATGGCAATCGCAGTTGGAAGGAGCATTTGGCCGTAGATTACAGATTGAATAAAAAACCTAGTCTGTACACACCAATCACTCTCAAACTTAACACATACATTTGGAACAGATGCTTCGGAAAATCTGGGAACTGAAAAAAGCAGACCACCGAGCGAGGAAACTGAATGCGAGTAACATTTCGCTGCCTCAGGCAGATAGGTCGTAAAACTGCCATTCAAACTTGAATCACCGCCACAAAAAAAATGTAAGCGTAACTCGTTGCTCAGCTTAGCAAAGAGATTTTTGCTTCAACCCGCAAGACATACACCACATTTATTAAATAGTATGTTTCTCTTGGACACATGGAACTAGTCACCACCGATTGCGTAGATCAGAATTGCTATTATCTTTTACATCCTCCAGTATTTTTTGACTTGGTTAGATATGGTGGGCCAAAACTCCAGGATGATTTATTAGATATTCTTCTGTGTTTCCCAACACACAAGATCAACTTCACAAGTGACATCACTAAAATGTACCTTCAAATTCTGGTCGACTATCGACTAATGACTTTAACTTACGGCACAACCGGCATCGGCCTCATACTTGGCAATCATAGCACTACAACAGCTGGCGATATACGAAGCCGAAATATATCCTCTAATGAAACTGTAAACCATGTACATCTGCCACATGCCATATTACAAGCTTTACAATCGGACCACATAGAGTGTACCAATTCCTTCGAGATCCACAACGAAGAATTTGTAAGGACTCTGGTATTGTTTTGGTATCCCAATTTTGACCAGTTTGGATTCAATGTGAACCTCGAAACTCTGGGTCTCCTCGAACCCACTATAATAATTTCAAAAATATTTATGCAAAACCTTTGGCTTCATGGAATCAATGGTACGAACAATTTTATCGGACTTAACAGATTCCTGGGGTGAACCATGATCCAAATTGGAGCTTGGTCTTTACCATATCTACTATTGATAGAATAAAATGGGACCTGCACTCTGTTAAACCAAGGCGCCAGTACCGGACGGTATCTATCCAAGAAAGAATTAATTCATTCATTTATTAAAAACACAGAGTCCAGTGGTACACACATAGTTATTAAACAATATAATACAAATGGTGTTTACAAAGAAATTAGTTATAGTAAAAATAAATAAAAAAAAGCAGGACCAGAAACAAAAAAGGACGAATTATAAGCACTAGTTGAGTTACGAGGGATGGCTATATTACAAGTACGATTTTACATTAATTGTTTTAATAGATTATAGAACCTTTTAATAGTATTTATAATATGATTTCAGCGAGCAACAAAGAATTTTGTATCTGAAACGACCAAGATGGTCAAACTTACGGTAATCAAATCTAGTACAAGCATTTAGTGCTTTTTGCAGGACATTTAGAACCGAGACTGACTTATAAGAAAAAACAACGTCGCAGTATAAGAAGTGGGTAGCAACAGAGATTTTACAGTCTAGTAGAATGTGACATAAGGTGGGAATGTACCCGAGGACGCTTTTACTTTTTGAACAATTGGGCAGGAGCTGGTTTCGTACACACCAATTGGAAACCGCCATTAGGTCATTGTTAATAATATCAATTTGAGAGTGGAATATCCTACTTTCGCATGAGTAATAAATTTGAGCGTAATCAGCAAACAGGTGGTATTTGGTCACACTGGAGAGAATATTGGAAATGACGTTAATAAAAAGTGAAAAAAGTAGTGGACCAAGTACTGAACACTGCGGAACGCCCGATATTACATTTTTATGAGATTGTCCAAGATAGTTAGTGATGAAATTGACAGCAGAGGAAGTAAAACCAAATAGACGGGACAATTTTGTACATAGAAGATCGTAAGAAACTGTGTCGAAGGCTTTCGAAAAGTCAAGCAGAGCCATAATTGTACATTTTTTCTTGTCGAGGCATTTAAAAATATCATTAGTTAGCCTTGTTGGTAGTATGCTTTAAGGTCTGAAGTCACTAAGTCCAAATAAACGGGTATTCTTATGGATACCTCTAGCCCGTTTCCAGGATTGAGGAAATGTTGACGAGAAAAGTTAAAGATATCAAGGATGAAAGGAGCAATTATAGGATACAGCATTTTTAGGAAGGGTAGTGGAATTTCAAAATGCTTCAATAACTTAGTGTAGATCATCTGGACTTAATCTCCAAGCGGCCATCGAGTTCGGAATTGACGACATGATGATCAAATGGATGATCTTCATGCAGCCAATTCGTACGATTTGCTGTGACTCTAAAGGAGTCAACCTACAAGCAAGGTCGTACAAGGCTGCCCACAAGAGGGTGTTCTATCACCTCTCATGTGGTGTCTAGTAATCGACACCACATGACAGTCCTAAACAGCTTAGGGTACGAAGATTGGTTTTGCCGATGATATAGCAATCCTCATATCCGGAAAGGATGAAAACGCAATCATAAATGTTATGCAACAAGCATTAAAAATAAAAGAAACATGGTTTATTGACAACCAACCAACAGCACTGGTTCTCTGCTCACATAGAAGAAAGGATTTTTAGTATTTAGAAGTTAGCAAATATCAAACACTTTTCAATGAAACACTGAAGCTTACAGCTGAAGTAAAATATTTAGGAGTTATCCTAGACAGGAAACTTTTTTTAAAAAAACATGTTGAGACAAAGACCAAAGAATCCATTAAAGCGTTCTGGCAGTGTCGCAGTGCTTTTGGTAAAACATTGGGTCTGTCTCCTAAAGTAATTTACTGGATGTTGACATTTGGTTCAATAGTGTGGTGGCCCAGGGTAAAACTGAAGACAGTCACCACACAACTTCAAAAAGTCCAACGTCTTGCGTGCATGTGCATAACAGGGGCCATGCGCACAGCACCTACATACACCCCCTTCCTTTGCTTATAGAAGTCAAATCTACTCTAACTGCATTACGCATGCTAGACAATAATGAATGGATTAGTACTGGTACCATAACCGGTCATGCACTAATCCTTACAAATTCGTCATTCATAGAAAGAAATCTCTTTATGGAAACTGACAACATAAAACCGCTATACTCTTTTGAAACAGCCTTTAAGGTTATCATACCCAAAAGGGAATAATGGCAGAAAGACGGCCACTTCACAATTGGTGGAATTCCTATCTTCACCGTTGGCTACAGGACTTGATCTTTATTACTAAAAAAAACAGTGGAAATTCTGGATCCCCAGCCATTCTGGCTTATGGCCTATGCATTGGCACGCAAAAGGTCCGAAACTGCTTTAATCGGTCCGGTCCGTTCTTACAGAAGAACTACCATACAGACACAATAATAAATAAATAATAAACTTCATACACTGAAATCGGAGTCACTTGACACGTCTTGACAAGCAAAATCTATGTTTAGCAAATCTAACAAACGTGATTCTCTTCTTAATGAACACTGGCAAGCTTACACTTAAAAATATGGTAAATATACTAATAGGTCATTGTTTAGAAAACCAGGTTGAGAGGTTGTAACATGAAAAACGAAACCCTGGAACACTTTTTCTATCAGTTTCCAATGCCTCAGAGGGACATAACTACAAACGATGTCATCAACGAATCAAGTCTCAAGAGTTTTACATCCTTCATTGAGAGTACCAACTGGTTGTCGGAAAAAGATCACGAACCTACACACGAGGATCAATAAAAATGAAGTTGCACAATGGGCTTCAAAATAAATCTATCTATCTAGCTAACTCAACACTGTGCTCACTCAGATAGAGGCGGGCTTATACTCGCGTCCGATCAGTTCACTCACTGACGATCCTAACGACTTTGAAGCCCTTAAACCAGCGTAATTTTATTAGATTTGTATTATACGCAGTTAAATCAGTTAAGACAAAAAAAATATATTCAGAGAGTGTTGTTTGCTCTGGATAACATATAAATGTTATTCGCGATTTTATTCATCAACAAAACAGCAATCGCCGAAATTAAGATTACTCACTCATATCTTGTAAGCAATCTAATTAAAGATGTACTATGTGTGAATAATATTGCCTACGTGCCGGAAATGATTGTGGACTTAAACTATTTCTTTTATACCGATAATTTTAAAATACTTCGCTATAAAAGCCATAGTCTTATAATTCATTCATTAACATTTCCATTTTCCTTATATTATTATAATTATTCATGTCCACTCTAGTTTGCATAATTACATTCTTACTATACACCGTATAACCGTATAGTATAACACCGCAAACAAATAATTGAAACTTACAAAATTGTTCGGCGCTCTATTGTCTGAGCGAAAAATCAAGATAATAAAAAAGAGATGACTGCAGGAAAATGTATTACACTAAGTCATGCTTTTGTGTTTTTTTTTTTGCAGAGTTACAATTTGCAGCACCACTTCTAAGCACTTGAAAATGCTAATACCGCCGGGCACGCGCGCATCCACAGAGCACAGTGCCTCTCAAGTCATCTAAAACTCGTCGTGCAAAGCTTGCGAAAAAATAATGAATTCCCCTAATTATGCTCGGTGTGTAAAACTCACCCTTATCTATATAAATGTTCTATGGCGGCTGTGTGTTGATTCATAATTCACGTGTATTATATTATGTTTGTGGCGTGTGAAGAACGAAAGAATCATACTATATATTTATAAACGTAAATTATGTATACAAATAATAAAAATAGTCAGTATTTTTTGACGACGAAAAAGCGTTGCTCGACAGGGATCGCGTCAAGTGATTTCCTGAAGAGTCAGTACGTGACATTAGACAGACACGGGCAGCACTAAATCTGTAAGTACATACGACAATATATAATATATATGTTTGAATATATATATACAAATACATATTTCAGAGTGCTCTGACTCTTTTCATGGAAAGCGACGTGCAAGAGAATCAGCAGCAGCAGCTGTTCCGTTTCCTCCAAATAACAATTATATTGTGTAATTTACATTTTGTGCTTGTCTAGATGGAGATATACTTCGTAGAGAGTGTATAATACATTATATATACTAATACTAATACTAAAACTGAGTATTAGTGTAGTGATGGTCATGTCTAGTTGTAACGTCAAATATTGCGCTGCTTTTTAATACATTAGCTAGATTTATTTTTCTTCTAAGATATCCTAATATTTAATAAGATAATTACCATAATTTAATAATTTCCAATGATGCAATATAACAGTTTTATATTGTTAATTTCCATCCAGTTTTATCCATCCAGTTTTACTGTGGTTGGTCATCCACATCTGTGAAACGACAGCCTTGATAGTTGAAATGCAGTGCTTCACTTCTATAATGCTTTTCGAGACTGCTCAAAATTTAATGTATAATATTTCGATCGCAGTAATGCAAATTTAGAAATAAACAATTTCTATAACGAACACTTTTCTCCATTTCACTCGTCCACATGCTAAAATTGTATGATTTTTCTCCCTCTCGCATAAAAAAAACTACGAAAACACATAGGCGTAAAACTTGCACACTTTTGAAGTAGTCATCATTATAGTTTAATTTGAATTTTTAGTTTTTCGCCTATAATATTTTCACAAGATTTTATGATTTCGTCATTTATTCCATCACCAACATTAAGTTCCGGTTACGAAAAACCTCCATTCTTATCAACTCTTTCGACTTTTTGTGATTTGAAGTTTGAAAATCTTGCATTATACTCGTAACTTTGTTTCAAACTTCTGTTTGATAATTTCATCGTCATAAAATTATAATATCTGTGTTTAATATTCAATTTTATAATATTGGCTGGATGTCTTTAGGGGCTAGGTGGCATTATTGTTCACAATATTACCAGAATGCATATATCATACAAATTAGGGATTTGTGTTATGTACTGTTTACATGGACTTAATAAAATAAAATTCACCAAATAAATTATGATAAATTGTTTTTTTTTTAATAGACAGGGTGACCCTACGTACAGAATTTAAAAATTTCATTACCAACAATACAGGGTTGGAAGTATCAAGTTTTAACAACTTCACGCGTGTCTAGTTGCGTAATTGTGTTGTACTTAATATGTATAAAGCCTGTTGCTCTAAATTGAAAACTAACAAAGATATGGGCAATGGAGTTCAAGCGTAAATGTGAGATATCGTTCACGAGCACAAACATCAGATGTATGTCTCTCCAGCGCGTCAAGATATACCAGGAGGTGTACCGGTGTAAAAGTTGCTGAAATGTTCATTGATGCATGTGGGAATACAAGCACTTCGGTTACAGGCCGTGGACATTCCAACATTTCTTCGTATACGCTTTCCACGGCTCCACGTTCTCCAACGAGAATGAGCCCCTACAGAGATGGATTAGGTGCTATATCCCCACTCAATGGCCTCCAAGACATCCACATTTAAATCCATTGAATTTTTATGAATGGGGTTTCATGAAGGAATATGTCAATGCCGTAACTATTAATACACATTACACAGTGCGATCAAACTAAAAAATACAAAATTCAAATATTTGGAACAAAAATATGTTTCTTGTGATGTGCAGCAGTATGACACACCCAAGAACCAGCTCTCCTCTCAGCTGTTTACCATATTCTATATCCACAAGGCCTCCCAGAAGAACTGAAAAAAATAATGCTTTATGCTATAGCCAGCTTAGCCTCCGGCAAAGCAGCCGGAGCAGACAATATTCCAATAAAACTCGTCAAAGCGGACACGTCACTTTTAACGGAGATCCTATTCCCCATGGTAGGACAAGTCTATTCCTGACGCTTGGAAGTCAGGAATAATCTTTAGAAAGATGACTTGGCCAACTGCGATAACTGGAGGGGTATATGTCTGCTGACCGTGGTCTACGAGATCCTGGCAAAGGTTATCTTAGCGAGGGTACAGTTCCATATCGAAAGAACCCTGCGGCGCCAACAAGCAGGGTTCCGAACAGGGTATTCGTGCATCGACCACATAAATACCCTAAGGATCGATATGGAACAATCAAGAGAGTTGAGATCCCCGGTGTACGCAATGTTCGTCGACTTCAAAAAAGCTTTCGAGAGCGTCGACAGAACAACGATTTGTCACGCATTGCACCGCCGGGGCGTACCTACATCATACAAGAGATCTACGCTGGATCTTATTGTCACGTCTTAAATAATGGCTAGATCGACGTTGTAGATGCGTTGAGCACTAATGGTCGCAGCAATTAATGAGGCCTGTTCAACCACCTTTTCAGGACCTTGAATACTCTGACGATGCTTGCTTTTTCGGATCAACACAAAGAAGACGAAGGAAATGAGGCTCAACAGAAGCGAACGGGTGCAGCCCATCCAACTCAACGGTGAACCCGTCGAGATTTTTGATAAATTCTGCTACATCGCAAGCTTGTTAACAGTTGATGGAGGCACAGACATTGCAACCTGTGCCTGAATCAACAAAACCCGCCCAGCCTTTGCGATGCTTAGCGTCGTCTGGTCGCTCCACTCAGCTGTCAAAACTAACGAAGCTGAGACCTCTGACCTCTGCTCTGACCGATAAACTGAAAACTTTTGTCAACCACTGAGCTGAGCGGATTGAGGCGGATCATGTGCATCAGATGGCCAGATGTAATCTCCAATATTGATTTGTGGAGACGAACCAGGCAAGCACAAGTCTCAATGCAAGTTCGACGGAGAAAGTTGCAGTGGATCGTACACACCTTGCGGCGCGGTTCGGACAACATTGCAATGGAACCCGTCTAAAGCTAGCTGGCCGATTCTCAAATGAATAAAGCCTTGGCTTCCAACCGCGTCCAGTTCCGCAACTTTGTTGCTGATGCCCGATGTCCCAAATATGTATTAATGGAATTAATATATATAATATAAGTTGTACTTATCCGCGATTCTTTACTTGTCTTTTTCCATGACGTAACGAGTGTTTGAAGAGTGTATAAGTATTTTTGTTAGTTTGTGTTGTGATGGTGTCAAAGGTCGTAAGTCCTAAAGTATACGTTTGCCAAACACATGTGATCTATTATATCTAAATGTTATAGATAAACCATTTTTTATCAGTTTTTAGTATTATCGAAAGTGTAAGCAAACACAATTCTAACAGAAACTGTCCACACTAGCTCATGAAGACGCAATTTTCTCAAGCACATACACACACACACAAACAGATATATGCAGAACAATCAAAGTTCACACCACTTCAAATAAATCTAAGCGTCCGCACCAAATTTCGACGGCGCAACATTTGTATGCAATAAATCCCTTGGTTCGAGTAATTTTACGAATTCGGTGCATAGAATTTCAATACTATATTACAAATACACACCAGCATATACACACATATAAATCAAGTATTACGATCCGCTCCATAAATTCATTGTACATTTAGGGCTATTTCTCAAATCACCACAATAATTTTCCATCGGCTGACCGCAGCAACTGGAGGGCGGGGTGCGCATCCCATTTATATACAGTCCGGCTTTCTTACTTCGATCCGGCAGCAGTTTACACGCAAGACGATGCGTCGACCGGCAATAGCGGCTTTTCCAGATAGATTTACGTGAATATAAGTAGTAGCGTTTGGTATATCTTACATAATGCTCTATAGATATATACAGACGTTGTTTATATATACAGGCATTAATCCGCGTGCGCTGCAAAAGAAAGCTCATTTCAAGTTGCCCGCATTTAGAGCAGCGTCTCAAGCGTCGTTTATCATTTTGCTGGGTGCGTACATTCACATACCCACACACACACATACACACATGTAGAGCGCATTTACGACGTGCGAGAAAAAGGGTTTTGGGGCAGACGCTCGTTCGTCCTTGAATATATTGAAATATTAGACATTAGGCGTTGGGAATGTGTGCCGCTGGCAGTATCCATTTATCAAAATCATCTTTGGATGACAGCCACGAACACACTCACATTTACACACAACGCTTACGCTTAGAGAATGTGTATGTATGCGTATGTAATTTTGTTGTTGCTCACGGGAATCTACACATACAAATCCAACCTTAACATACGCCGACAACAAAGCCCAGCAACCCAGCCGAACTCCAGCGTGCAGATTGATTTAGGTGCTTATAGACATTTATACAATGCAAAATTTTCCTATATTCATACATAGATTATTTTTATGTACAAGAAAAAAAAAGAGTAAATTCCTTGATGCGCGGCATACCCATCTGGATTCAGGTATAGCCAAGTAGGTAAGGCGAGTGCCGACATGGATCGTCCCAGATTTATTGGAGGTGTGAGTCTGAAGATCACGTCAGCGCGAACTTACGTATAACATCGACATTACACTCTCTCTCTCACTCTCGATAACTAGTACACACATGCTTGTGCATTGTGTATTATAGAGGTTGGACTATATAGTGAAATATAGGGTAGAAATGTATATATGAGGGCAAAGGTGATATTCACAGGCAACCCTTGTTGCGATGTGAGCCTCGATTTACACAATAGAATTAAATCTTACTCGTACTCATCGGCCGAGCCTAGAGTCTCGGGCTGGAAGAAAACGTCAGTTGGAAAGAGAAGCCGTTCACATCATACATTATACGTGTACGGTATGTCTAGTAATTTAAACCGTACGCCACCCGCATTTTGAGGGCTCGTCTGAGTCATGCAGTACGTGGTGTACATATACTCAGGTCTCTGCGTGAGTGTGAGTGTGCGTGCACACGTATGTACGGCATTACCGCCGGGGTGTTAGTTCATCTGGCCCTAAAAGCACTCTGATATGGGTTCGATATATGCAAAAATTCATTTATTGATGACTTGCGGTAAGTTCTTCGGTTGCGCTGTGCGGTTTGGATCGACTGGCTGTCTGCGGTAAAGGACGTCATTAAAATGAAATTATATTTGCCTCGTATAAATGCAATTGAGCGGGTGTTGAAAAACCATGCGTATGGAAATTAAATTGAACATTATGAATAAAAATCTGAATAATGATATTAGCAGAAAAAATCATTTTATGAAATCAAGATTTTTTTTTTATTTTACATATTTTGCCTCTAGTGTGGCCCTCCACACATATTAGTAAGAAGAGTGTATAAGTTTTGTTAAAATTGTGTTAATACATTTTATAGTATCAAATTAAGGATTTAATAAATAATTTTAAAAAAATGAGAGATAACCTGACAACACTATTGTTATTCTATACACTTTCATATTTGAGTTTAGTGTTCAATACATTTGACTACAAGAAAGATCGGTTGATTTTTTTGTGGGGTCCGTGCTAGTTTGATTCTCACAATATTTACTTCCGATCGGGTATAACATTTTGGTCCATCGAGAGCTGGATTAATTGGAAAAGTTCGGTTTATGATCATGGAGTGTTCAGTTACTCGTAAACCTCGTCGTGTGCAGTCGCCCTTCTCTGTCTGGATCTCTCTCTTTTCCTGTACATGACTGTTGGCTATATTACTAGCAGATCCTTATGTATTGCACCCATCAATACCTGCATTTCCTCCGTCGAGAACATTGACGGTAGCGATGCATATATGATAGCTCTCTGACAGACGTTCATCAATATTCTTTGTGTCAAGTTGACCAAGGCTGCGGACCATACGCAAGCTCCCTGGCAGCTTAAGGTCAAAGTCCAGGGTCTTAACAGTAGAAGGACTATATTTAGTCACACACCGGTAAGTAAAGTTAGAACTTGTGTCTGTTCAATTAAATATTGTGAAACAGAAAAGCTACAGCTCATTATAGGTATGGATGGCAACTCACACCATACACACTGGGGAAGCTCAGATGACAATGATAGACATAAGTTAGACATAATCAATAAGGGGGATGGACCTACCTTTGTTATTCGTAACAGACAAGAGCAAGATGTATCATCTGAGGTCAGCATGTCTAATCATAGATGGATACGCTCCAATATAGAATCTGAGGTTGAATAAACTGCGTTCAAATATAATTATGTAAGATGTAAAAATTGGGAAACTTTTCAAGATTCCGTACTGAACTAATTTTCTACATATTTGGACAAACTGGTTTCAAACACAGATATAGAAACGCAAGTTAATAGTATTCAAAATATCTATTCATAGGAACTCATCCTTATTTAGCCTGCCCTATTAAAACCCGTATCTAAAATAGGGAGTAACCGGTGGAATCAGAATTTAGCAAAATTACGGAAACATCTTCGTTGATGTGAGAACAGAACGAAAAGGACTAATGCTCATAGCAAGATCTGAATACAAGAACAACATGCATAAACCGAAGAGGAATGCATGGAGAGCCTTCTGTGATTATATCACAAGTATTAAGGATCCCAAGAAACAATTTCGGTTAAAAATTGTAAAAAAATAACCGTAACGGTTAATATTTGGTTAAAAACCAGACGCACACACATCGAAAATAATAATAGTTGAAAAATAGTTTTAATTGGGATAACGTTTAACCATCTCCAGTTTTTGGTAAAATATTGGAAAATTTAAATACTAAAGTAAACTGTGCGAGAAGTATATTAAATATTAAATTCTGGGAAAATATACTATTGAAAATTTATTTAAACTTCATTGAGTTATTATTCAGTTTATTTCTAATAGAGTTTAACCAAAAATTTACCGAAAATTTACGGTTCATAAAGCGACAGTTGAAACTGGGTCATTTTTCTACCGCAAAAATAAAACCAAAATTTAACTGTTTTGAATGATTAGTATATTTTTAGTGTAAAAACTGAAACGTATCCATTTTAAGTGATGCACTAACCCAAAAATTACTAAACCTCAAATAAATTTAATAATATGTCACAAGTTATTAAAAAACCATTTAAACAATGAATATTGTGTAAGCTCAGTTTATGATTTTACCATAATTTAACCGACCATTATCAGAGAGTGTTTATGTTTAACTCATTTTTATCCATGTCACAGCTGTAGTATAAATTATGTTATTTTTTAATCAAATTTAATTAGAAATAGTCGTCACACTGTAATTTCAGAGTATGTTTTACTCAATTTTATATCAGTCACTTTCACAGTGTCAGTAAAATATATGCTTTTCAGCTCAAATTTAATCATAGATCCAGGCCCGGATTCACCTAAATCCATATAATCACGTTCTTAGGTCCATTTTCTATTATATACGTAAAATGAAGAAGCGAAACTACTATAATGTTTGTAAAGGAAAACATTTCTTAGTTTTTCATTTTTTTAAAAAGATTATTAATTATTAATTATTAACATTTACCGATAATAAGGTTTATAAATTGTAAAACATCCATTGCAATTAACTATTTATAAACCAAAAAATTAATTCAGTTAAATTCGGTGTGAATTTGTTACTTGGGATACTTCAAAAGATACTGTCAATACATACAATGTAAGATGGGCAATAAAATCCTTTCAGCCCAATAAAAGTGCAGTGCCGGATGGCATCTTTCCAGCTATCTTACAAAAAGGAGGAGAATGTATTGAAATAAGTGCATACCTATATATGTATATACATAGCCAATCAATCAGTCGTTTTTCCTTAAAACATCAGACTGGTCGAACGCTATATTAGAGATGGTCCTCTGCAAGATATACCATTGCATGCTAACCAACATGCATATAGTGCAGGCAGGTTAAATGCTTGCAGCATTAGAAATAAAATTGATGAACTTAATCTTATCTTTCAATATCAAAACATTCACGTGATTGCTAAATAATGACATAAATGTAAAAATTGTCAAAATCTCTGACAATTCTAATAACTATACAGATTTTATTTTTGATGAATGTATATTTCCTTCTACTAAGATATTACTTGGTGTTTTCTACAGACTTCCAACAATTGCAGAATTATAATAACAGGTCGGCTGAAAAGTTCGTATCGTTTCAATGAAAAACACATTTTTTTGTCAAAATTCATTTTTATTATTC
>JANSTU010050699.1:0-21448 GCA_027564075.1 Bolitophila hybrida
ATATAGACCCTAAGGGTAGGTGGTCGTGCGCTAGTTACTTATGCTTCGGCGTACCAGGAAACTGGAGATATCTTTGTTACAATGGCGTTAAAAGTACATTGTTAAATAACTATAAATTTAATATTGTATCGCTACCACCGACAGAAGCAGCAGCACAAGCAGGGGCTAATTCCTGTCATCACACTCGAGCCTCCAGCTCCGGAAACCTTTTTGTAACTTATTTCTGTCAAATGCAAAAAGGGATTTAGGAGAGTGGTACTTGTGATAATTCGCAAGTTCCATCGCAATATACCGATGAAGAGGATGAAACGGAGACTGTTCTCGAAGGAACGTACGTTGAAATCGAGGAAGAAGAGGATTACGAAGCTGATAATCCCACCGCGGATGATGTGGAAGTAATTTCGATCTGTGACGTTTCGGTCGGTACTAAAACAACAATAAAAATAACGCGTCAATTACCAATTACCTAATGTTGGTGTGGAAATGAGTTTTTTGGCCAACATTATTTTTGGCATAAATTATATGAAATTTTCTCTAGTTTAATTTATTACATATTTCTTTTTATCGGAATGAGTCAGAATAGAGTTATTATAAAAAAAAAATGTTTTAGGCTGCGAGCGACAAAAATACGAGGTGGTAAATTTGAAATTCGAAAGAGCATATCGAAATCTAAATCACCAATTCGCAAAACACTCGGAAAACTTTCCAGGTAAAAGTACCAAATGACTGGACTAATACTAAATGCTATTTATGACTTGTTGCCACTTTTCAGTGCTATTTAGAAATCCTGACTTTTTAGCACGAAATCAATTTGAAATTTTCACCACTATTTCGCTTTTCAATCTGCTTATTTAAATTTATTTCGATATTTCTTCAAATTTGTATGATGAAAGGAACAAAGCATTATGGGAATTGTTGGACATTATTTCTGATGATGATGACGAAGAAATAGATCAGGAGTAAGAACATGAAGTCAAAGATTGTAAGTATATGTTGCTATTATATGTATGTATTTTATTTTTATTTATTCGATTGTTTTATGGCTGAATATGAGTACATGAGTACAGGCAATATGTCCAATAGAAAACCATATTATGACCAACATTTAGCATAAAACCATCTTAATAATTAACGGTTACTTGGGATATATCTAATTATTTGTATGATATATTTGAATGTTTATTAATAATCAAATTAAAAGGGATTGCATGTTTTTTTTCCTACATCAATGCACTCGAATATTCCTTATTTACAGTCTAACCGATTGGAAGGAATTCTTTGTGGTTATTTATTTTTCTATACTTATTGATTTCTAGATTTTGACTTTAAATTGTCTATCGAATATGTTCTTCTCCTTAGTTAATTTAGATAGTTTAGTTAGTTAGTTTGATATTTAGTTATTTAGTAAGTAATTTTAGATAGTAAGGTAATTCCTAATATATCAAGTTTGACTTTGTCGATCTGGTTGAAGTCAGCCACAGCCAGTCCCTTCAGTATGTTTAGGCACCACATATTGTCAGATAATAGACGTTTAGAATGGATAGAAGACGGTGCGTAAACCGGAGAGAATATTTTTGGTCCTGATTCCCGAATATCTCTGAGTTTAGGAAGGTCAATCAAGGTGGCCCTGGAAAAAAATGATGATATTTCTGGAGAAAGAAGATTCTGCAATTTTGATATGGCTAAAGCATCACGTTTGGCCAAAAGGGCTTAACAATCCAAACAGTGGTTGCCACCATTACACTAAACGCCTGTGGGATCGAAAGATCAAAATTACCCGTAGAATGCCAACCGATTGTTCGAAACTAGAAGAAGTCAGTTAAGAAGTTCGCTACAGACAACAAATTCGTCTATAGGTAGTAGCTAGTAACCTAGTTTGATAAGGGTCAAAATACGAAGAGAATGTTCAGAGAGTAAATCAGAACCGAAATCTTTCTCTAGGGATGTTCTATTTAACTCGATAAAAGAGATCGCTCGATGACACAACTTGTACGCAAGACAGAGTGGAAAAATACAAAAGGTCCTAACAAGACCAGTATCCAGACCATTATGGATGTTGCGGATCGGAAACGAGTTCAGAACAGTGGGAATGGGCAGGAAATTAATAGTTAATATACCTCGAAAATAGTATGTAGAAGAAGAGTAACTAATAAAAATAGAAAATAATGAACCCAGGAGTATCTATTACAAAATTAACAGTTAAAAGAAAGGAGAAAACCAAAACCAACCTTGTTGACGAATATAATCTCTAAACATGTTCTTGGTAAATACACGATGTATAAGTATAATTATAGATGATACTAGAAACTCTTTCTGCACTTAATATAGCAATACAGTTTTAGACTTTGTCCTGTTAATTAAATCTACTATTCTAGGTCGATATTAGTTGCACCATTAAAATACCAACCTAATAATCTTCTACTCATTAAAATGAGTAATATTCTCGATTCCTGAGGGCATCATTTATGATTTCTGTGTACATAGTCACATCCAAATAACGGAATCTAAACGAAGACGCACTATTAACACAATTTTATATATACCTACCGTTTATTTTATAAAGTACATAACTCAATCATATTCTGTCGAATCGTCACGAAAACCACGTCTCGGAGTCATCAAGGCGAGACAAAACCCATAAGCTGCATTATGCATATATGCACAGACAGCGATTGCGCATTATAACTTATATTATAAGAAAGTATAACTGCGTGTCTCTCGCACAGCAATAATTATCCGCCAGCGCATGTACAAAACAGAAACAGAGACGAACAAATTAAAGGGCAATTATTAATTGATAAATCTAAATCTCTCGCATACAGTCGCAGTCGCGCAAACGCACGCGACCATAGCTAAGTGATATTTTTTTGCTCTTTAAGTGGCTTGGAGCACTATATAGATATACGCACAAACACTTACACACACTCACACACAATTGTGCATATAAACATATGGAACTGTGTGTGCACTTATAATGAACTCTTAGCCGGTGGATGGCCGCAAACAAACCTGTTTAAGTGGCGCCAGCGTAAGTACGATAAATTCGTTGTACTTTTAAGTTTGTTGTTGTTGTTTTTTTTTGTGCGTGTTTACTTACAGACGATTTATTTACGAGAATCGTTTGAAGAGTGTATTATTGCAGTGTTTTTTTTCTCCGCTGTTATCCATCGTTATGTCGTCAGCATGTGACAAAACAGTCCAGTTCCTTCTTTCAAATGGAATTGTCTTCTTCTTTGTCAATCCAATTGAAAATGTCAATATTTCTTTTAGGGTTGATTTTATCATATAATATATTTTTGGCAGTACGTGGAGTTCGTTTTTCTCCTTCCTATCTCCTTTAAGGGTAGTCGGATTCGAATTGTCTTTTATTCATATGAAATGTATTAAAATTATTCTTTAAATTTCTGTTCTCTAAAATGTGTGTCAAACTCTTATCCCATAATCATAAATTGAAGATGTTGCTTACAACTACACTTTATACAAGCCTTTCTGAATGGATTGAACATTCAAATAAAATACCAAAATTCAGGGAATTTTATCTTTCGATAAAGCACAATTAAAGTTGCTGCCATATTGTAATTGATATATTTTAATTAAATATAACAAAAATGCACACAAATATAAATATTTCTATATTATATTATTGAAATGAAGTTAATATCAGTTTTTTAAATGGAAACCCCAATTTAATTGTTTGCCTATCAAAATTTCTTATTGTATGTAAAGTATTATTGTTGAAGGGTTGTCGACACCAAAATTGTTTTGCTGATGGTCGTACCATTTTCAGTTTATAGTAACAAGTAAATATTTAAAAAAAAAATCAGTTTTACTTTTACCTTTCCCCCGTAAAGGGTTTTGACCACAAACTTCTTTAGGGTTTTTATTACAGCGCAGAGGTTTTTTTTCGAGAAACTACTATTTGGACCATTAATCTGTATAATCAGGGACACACTACAAAAAAAAAAAAACAAAAGTAGCCAAACTGCTGCAGATGTCATATTGACTTCAAAGTGCCTGGAATGAAAAACGAAAAAATATGGGGTAAACTAAATAGGTTTTCGTATACAATGAAACAGATTTTTTTTAAATATATTATAAATTAATTACACTCTAAAAATATGATACTAAACAGTATTTTTTAAAATTTTATTTTTCAACAAAGTCTTCCTGTATCTCCCTTTTTTTCAAAGCTTTTATTATTATTCTAACTTTTTAAATCTAAGTACATAAAGCTAAAGACTATACACAAATTGGTTCGTGTACTCGGGACATTTATTGTAACAAAGAGGGCTGTTGGAGTATTGTGTGTGATTGTGTATTGGGAGTGTTTGTGTGGTTTTGTGTAACTATGTCGACGTGAATGTATTCAAAAATAATGTGTGTAAATGTGTACGGGGAAATGCTAAAAACCCCCAACATCACTGGGGTTGGACTGCACAGGGGGTACATCAATGGACGAAAGAACACCTGACATACCGTATTGTCAGACTTCGGAGGCTTCGTTTGACCGAAGCCACCACAGGAAACGTTGTTTGTAACACTAGCGGGCAGTGACCTGTCGAAGCGCAGTAGTTCGGTCTGTGTGAAATAGTGAAAATCGTTTGTCAGTCGGTCTTCTCGCAATATACAACGTTCAAACACTCTTATCCTTTCCATGTACGAGGGGCACATATTAAACCATATGGGTTGGTCTAAGATTGGTCTAAGATTGGTCTAATGAGTGTCTTATAACAGATCATCTTAACATCCACGCTCAAATTTTTACTGTAGAATAGTATTCTAAGTGTCTGGCCTTTAACAGTTTAATGTTAACATAATCCGTAAAGTAAAGGAAGTGGTCATATTGATACCCAAATATTAAACTGTAGTTATATTATTAATGAGTATCCGCCTCTCTGCCTCCCTGACATTTCCATTTGCAAACCTTACTGGGGTTGGAATTAGAATTGTCTCACATTTGGCAGGGTTGATCTTCCACTTAAACAGATAGGAACATATCTCGTCGAATACTGTTTGCACTTGCTGTTGTATTGGATTATTTCTTTTGCCATGTGCGTATAAGATTATATCATCTGCGTATGCGTATATGTCGTTTTTTAATGAATTAATATCTGTTGTCGGGGCGAGAAACTTGCTCGTGTGAGTATACAAACCATTCGTTTGAGATGTAATTTGTAACTGGTGAGTATACAAACTACTCGGATGAGATGTAATTTGCAACTTTTTCCACTTGTCTCTTTTCTTCAGGACTTTTTCGCTTGCCTTTTTCTTCAGGACTTTTTATCTCTGCCTATATCCCATAGGACTTCATTTTTGTCTTTTCTTATAAGACTTTATTTCTACCTCTATCCCATAGGACTTTACTTAATACATTATCTTTAGTGGACTGTATCTTTTTAGTCTGGGTTGTAAATCCAGATCTACTCTCCGGCCTCCAATTCAAGGTAGGCTCGAATGACCATGTCGAGGCGAGAAAATTGGTATCGTATGAGTTGTGGGTTTTTCCCTGACAGCGTCATATCGGACTGTTTGTCTATGAATGTGTAATTCTGTTCAATAGCAGATTGAACATTCTCCCCGGCCGCGATCTTCTGACGCGTCCTAATTATTTGGGTAAACGTATACAATATATGTTCGATTGTAGATTGAACAAATATATAATACAACGTTTACACTTATTTAAATCTCTTTATTATCTGAAAGGATATTTTTTCTTTATTTATTTCTCTTAGCTCACTATTCTGTGTTAGTCTAAGTGTCCGCCAAAACGCACAACGAATATTCCGCACTTTTAAGCTGGTTATACATTGTAATGCACGCAGATAACGATATTTCTGCAGAAAAATAAAACGAATTATATTGGCAGCCAGTAAGAGCGACGGAAACCAAAATTTACTCTCGCTTCGAAATATTGACTAAAATGAGAAAATATTGGTATATTACACATATATTATTTATAACTATATCTTAGTGTGCTTTGCGAAATGTAATGTATGTTACACATTTTCTGTATATGTATTGAAATATCGTACTAGCGCGCTCGGTAAAGATAAACATGCACGTATTTTTTCTAGTGTTTTCGAATCTAGCATCCTGTTTTTGTTTATCGGAACTGCGTGCAGCACAATATAAATCCAGTTTAAAACACATGATCAACGCATATATTTGGATATATCAGTTCATAAATAATATAAACTAAACGACATTGCAATTGTAATACAATTGCAATACAGTGCAATATTGAAATCAATAAATTCTATAACTATACAAGATTTTAATATAATGTTTTTCTCTTTTTTGAATATGTAATCAATCTTTAACTATCATCAGATCTGCGTTAAAATTACCTTACATCACTTACATCACATTTAATTTAAAACTATATATTTAACAATTAGTTTAATTACAATCAACATTTTCCACATCTAACTTTAAGTACACCCGAACTTGTAAAATATTTTAAGATATGTTTATAATTATTTAGGTCTACATTAGCCAAATATAAATGAATTCATTAAAAAAATATATACAAATTTCGTAAGTTCTGACCTCGTCCGAAGGTTTACGTGTGCATCTGATCGGAAAGATATACATAGAAAAAATGTAAGTCAAAGAACATCACTGCGCACACAATTCACTACCGGCATCGAACGCTTTCTAATATTTTGTATATTTGTTTTATTATTATAAAATACAAATCGCATATTATTCTATTCTATATGGTTGGTATTTATTTTACTAACGAATACAATTACGATTAAACAAACAAGAACCCTAATTACACAAAATCGCCAGCATGATCTTATCGGTCGATAATGATGTATACACTCAATTAAGATTGCACGCATTCTTACACGCGGTGACAGTAATACCTATATAAACTGAGTACTTGTGCACATTTACTGTACTCTGTGGTAAAATGTTAGTTAATTATTAAAGAAGGTCATGGCTTGCTAGACTGTTTGCCACTCTTCAAAATCCATTTTGTATATGCTTGTAGTCACTTATGCGCAGGTTATTAGGATGTGTCAAACGAAAGACATAAAAGCAACGAACCGCATCGTAAAAAATACATTCTAAATAGAAACATAAATACGGAAATAATAATTAGGTAATTTTATATATTATTATATTCACCATTAGGTTGTATATCTCTCGGACTCGGCGGGCTATGCACCCATAACATCGATTCGCGGCAGACCAGGCTCAAACGGAGGCGTTGGACCACCTCTGCCACCATCAGCACCTTATCATCCTACAAATACTGATTTGGAGGCAGCCTGGCGGCCGGATCCATGGGAACGTGATTACACGCATCGTTCGCGCTTCAACAGTACCCGAGTTCAACGTAACTTAAGCCATACAGCACATGTCTAACAAGCGCGTTTATATTATATGATTTTGTGTATACTTTCAGATATCGAAGCCGAATGCCAAGATGATTATATGAAAATTCGCGTAGGTTTTAATGGTTCATTCGCAGGTCTTCTATATTCGGCAGGTATACATGAAAATATGTACACAAAATACAGTTAAAATTAGATATAAATTAGCTAAATATTAGATTGTTCTTGATTATCCGCAGTATAAATGGCGTGAAATTCAGAAAATTTAATTGTATGTTATGTTCTTATAGGTTATGCTTATGACCCAGACTGTATGTACATTAATGGATCCGGTCGAGACTACTATGAGTTCTATATTCAGCTGAATCGTTGTGGTACACTAGGAAAAAATGCGGTACATGAGAAATCTCGGGAAAATCCGACGGTACAAAATAATTAACTTTTTTTCCTAAATTTCTGTTATTAATCAATGAAATGCACCTGATTTAGAAGAACTTTATGTGGAATACAATAACGGTTCAGTATAATCCACTGATCGAGGAGGAATTCGATGAGCATTTTAAGGTGACCTGCGAGTATGGATACGATTTCTGGAAAACCGTGACATTTCCGTTTCTTGACGTAGAGTATGTATTTTTTACAGATATTTATTGTTATAAAATTAATTATTTTCTATGTTTAGGGTAGCCACCGGCAATCCAGTAGTGTTTACACTAAGTCCTCCCGAATGCTACATGGAAATCCGTAACGGCTACGGTATTGCAGGTAACCGTGTCACTGGACCGGTACGCGTGGGTGATCCTCTAACATTGATCATCTACATGCGTAGTAAATACGATGGATTCGATATCGTTGTAAACGATTGCTATGCGCACAATGGAGCCAACAAACGTATTCAGTTGATCGATGAGTACGGATGTCCGGTTGACGATAAATTGATATCGAGATTCCGTGGTACCTGGTCTGATGCAGGAGTCTACGAGACTCAAGTGTATGCTTACATGAAGACGTTCCGCTTTACAGGATCACCGGCACTGTACATCGAGTGCGATGTTCGTATGTGTCATGGACGGTGTCCTGTAAGTTTTTATAAAAAAGTATATTTAACCAAATTGGCATTATTCACAATTTGTTTATTGCGGTAGAGTCAACCCTGCCACTGGAGAAATCTTAAGACAGTGGCCAAGCGGGACGTTTCAAATCAAACGATGACACTGAACGATGAGACGGATGATGAAATCGATGCTGATGAGGAGGCAAAGAAAATTGAACAGGCTCTGTCGGACAACGTTAGTCTGTTTCAGTCGTTGCGTGTGCTTCAGGAGGGCGAAGGTGATGAGAATACGGCACCAGAAGTTACAAGTACCTTTTTTTCAAATTGTGTATTAATTTCCATGATTATTACGTTCTTTATGATTATTTAGGAATAAAGGAGCCCAACGAAACGTGTGTAAAGACCACAATTCTGTCCACTCTGTCAGCCAGTACGTTGCTGTTAATTGGAATACTTACAATATCATTGTTGATGACCTGCTCGAAGCTGCGTCGTCGCAAGAATGACACGGGCCTGTACAATGCTTACATCAATCACAAGGGCCAAATTGACTGATCGGCACCAGACCAACTATCTAAATAGTAGTAGATTAATTTTAAAATAGTACTTACATTTTATATTATGTAATCACAAAATGTTCATCAGTTAAATAAGCATCTTCATGTTCAATTAAACTTTGTATCAAAATGATTATAGGTTAGTACATTTATTAATTTTAATATAGCGCTTACGGTTAGATTAAATAATATACTTCTATGATAAGAATTAAATTGAAAATGTGTGATTGTAAAATCAAAAGAATTGTGTACAAAAAAAGCAATCGTAGTACACTTTTTGTTATTTTCACAAATTGGGATAAAGGTGAGGGTTATAGTTTATTAAATTTCAACAAAACATGTAAATACATATTTCTACAAATAAATAAAGAAAATATTTTAAGAGAAACACAATCGCATATTATAATCGCATGCCGATAAAACCAGTTTTATTAAAATCTCTCATAGAACATAAAAAACATAAAAAAATAAAATAATCACAAAAACGACAGAAAACGTTGATCGTACAAATATTGTTTTAAAAACTATAGACTTTGACTAGATAATAAATAATTAAATTATGCACACATACACGAGGCACGTACACAGGGGTCACAGAACAATAAACAATGCTGGCAGATAAAAATCATCGCATCGCTGACCTAAAGTAGTTAACATTAAAACGCATCTTCATTTTTCTGAGTTGTTCAGAATGGGCAACGAATGCTTCGCTGTCCATTGCCTTCTCCAGGATCCAAGTTAGTTTTTTTGCACTAGCATCGTCATGTTTTTTGACCATCATCAGGAATACTAGACAAAATACGGAAATTTAGTAAGCTTCCTCTACATTACAAAGTTAACTGTAACTCACCTAAATTAATAATCTTCAGGAATTGTCCACCAACGTCGTCTTTTTTGTAGGGCTGCATCGGTTTCATCGGTGTTATCACAATGGTGGCCAACTCATCGAGCGCTTCTAGTACAGTGCATTTTTCGGCACGCAAGTCAATCTCCAATTGCTGCATCAGTTCAAAGCGCTGTCGTAGCTTTTGCAAAGACAACGCAAGTTTGTTACGAGCACCCTTTGTTACCTCCAACTTCTCCAGATACTCTTCGGTGATTTCAAGCATTTCATCGTAGCATACACTTGCAAAGACCCATTCGTACTTGTGCAAGCGCAAACTTTTCAGCCACTGTCCCACATTGCTCATACCCAAATTGTAGGCAATTATTTGAGCATAATTTGGTTTGCTGCTAATTGGAGCCTTTTTTTCTGTTATAATGTTTTCGATTGGTTTCTTTTCCGGTTCGATTTCTTCGATTGGTGTAACTGGTCTTTCCTCATGTGGAGTGTACACCGGAAGAGTCTCTTCGAGAATGCTAAACAGTGGAGCACTTTGTTCAGCCACAAAAACACTTTCTGTACTCGATCCAATTGCGGATCTTTGTAGTGCAGGAGCCTGCGAATCACTTGTACTATTCAAACAACCGGGAAATGCCATAAAAATATTCGATAGACTGCTAAAGCAAATCGGTGTATTCGATCGATCCTCGTCATCGTTAAACTCCAAGTCCTCGGTACCATTTCGAGAGAAGGAAAGATCTTCGAGACTGAGTTTAAAGTCTTCGTCGAGTTGGGTACTTTTGAAATCGATATTTTTGCCAATTTGCTTCGGGAAATCACGCATTGAACTGCTGCTAGTGGTGGACATCGACTGTGATGAGAAACGATCCAGAGATTCGGTAGAACCGTATATTGTACTGGGAAGTGAGGAAATCGCTCGTGACCATGTGGATTGCATGGGTAGCGACTGACGACGTGATTCACCGAACGAACTACAGCTGGCAATGCTTGAGTTGTTACTGTTGAGCGATTCCAGTGATCCCATAAAGTGTCCAAGGGTTCTAAGTAGACGCAAAATATTAAATTAAATGTTTCACAAACAAAAATCTTCCAATAATGTTTTAAACAACATAAAAAGAAACAGCATGCAAAATATTAACAATAACGTGTAATTTTGTGTCCAAATAATTTAAATTTTTTAAATTTTATTGCATTGTTCTGGGCTTCGAGTATTTCTGACAAATTTCAGCTTATAATATTATACTCGTAGCTTATAATATTAAAAAAAATGCATGTTTAAAACTCTGAGTAAAAATTAGAGGCTGTTTTTAAAAGCCAACTAAAATATATTTCTAATGATGGAAATCTGATTGTTGATCAGATACATCGCGGGTAGGAGTTGCAGATGTTTTGGAACCGTCCACACTTATTTGCAAAAATATATCGTAAAATAATCTAATGGACCGGTCTACCACGGCCAGAAAGGATTTAGTCCTCATATACGTCTTTGGTGACCCCCACACGCTTCGAGAGCTTGGTTGGGAGATTCTATTGCATCCACCTTATAATCTTGACATCGCACCAAGTAACTACTATCTGTTTTTGTCCATGTCGGACGCGCTTTACCAGTGTTAAGATGACCTCAAAAGAGGCTTGTGAAAATTGGTTGTGCGATTTTTTACCAATAGCGACAAATACTTCTATGAGAAAGACATCAGGAAATTGCCTTCTAAATGGCATTGAGCAAAACACCGCATATTTGAGCTAAAACCCTTAACTGTGACCATTTTTCTAAAGCATTGAAAAAAAAACTAAGAACATTACTAAACAACTGTATATAACTAAAACAATTAATTCGAAACAACTGTATATAACTAAAACAATTAATTCGAACCTCTACTGTCAGCAATTCGCCAGATTGAAGCAGGCGATTGACTAGAAGCGGCCAGAGTTAGCCATTTTTCTAAAGCATTGAAAAAAAAACTAAGACCATTACTAAACAACTGTATATATTAAAGGAAATAACCATAAATAAACCACATGGGCCAGATTTTAGGGTGACACCAGACAGGTTATATAATAGTTTAAGTAATAATTCGAACATAAACCTTATAAAAACATCGTTTAATCTTATATTTTTTAGATTATTTGTGATCTAACCAGGGAATCGATTCTGTACAAAAAAATCACACGCTAGCTACTCAAAAGAAGCAACTAATTTAGAACGCAACCTAAATGTATTGTACGTGCAGTGCGTTATTAAGCTACTATTTTCTGTCACAACATTGGGAAGTACTGATTGCACGAATATTGCGGTATTATTACTTAAATATAAATAAATAATAATAAAAAAAAAATGTTAACCCATTCGACCAAAAACTGAACGTGTCTATCTGCATTTTTTAACGCACGATATACACACTGTTTTAAGTTGTCCCATGGAGTGCAAAAGATCTCGAAAACTTAAATACTTTTTTTTTACTACAAATAATTTGTTTAAAACAATTTCATTCAAATGCTAAACAGTTTATATAGTCGAATTAAATACCAAGATTAATTAACGCCTATAGCGATTACTGATCAGTAAGACAAATTGGTCATATGGTGATATATGGCACTTGATCAATACTGTCATCAAAAAAAAAAGAATTTATTGGCAGGGATTTTCGTAAAGTCTATTAAGTTTATGTTTCCCACTTTCAAAAAGTCAATATTGTTTTATTTGCATATTTTGATAGTTAAACTATTCAAGAATGATATCCCAAAATATTAAAGTCGGATCTCAAATATTTTCGAAATGGCACAAGGTGTTGAAGCTACACCGCTCGTTCGCCAGGTAGTCGTCGAAGTTCCAATATGTAGAACTCTATCGTCCACTAGACCCAGCTGTTTTAGAAGTTTTTGGTCCAATTTACAAGAACTTGAGTAAGCCCGAAATATTAAAAAAAATAAATGATGATTCAATAATTGCCATCTTTACTACTAAAGATATATATTTTTTAAGTACCATGAACTAGTTTTTTGAATCCGATGAAAATTAAAAATTTGCAATGCAAAAAACGGACTTTTTTTTTGGTAAGAAAAAAATCAAAATGCTGACATTTCGTAATTTTTTTTTTAGTTCATGGTACGCAGAATGTCTAGTTTAACGCCCTATTTGATTTTTTCCAGGTACTCTATCTGATCCACTTACTTTGGAAAATCAGGCCGAAGAACGTGTCAAGTGGATTGTTGTAAACGTAATAGCCTTCATTACAGCTGAATTGTTCAATGAAGGGTCGAACTTATTTTTATACTCTGAGTAGGAATAGACGATTCAATGTACATTTAAACAATGTTTTCTTGGTGTAAACCGAACCTTAAAAGCCATTAAACACAAAGTGACATTTCTCATTCAAATTTGTCGTGAAAATTAGCGTGTACTCTGGATAATTTATTCATATTATTAAAAAGTTTAATTCCTATATACAAGTGATCCTCTTAATGTAGCACGGTGTGGCAAAAAGTTTTTCTTTACCTTTTGTTTATCAAAATCAGCAAAAATGTACCCCCAAAAATTATAATGTATAAAACAAATATATTTACTAGATTTTTATCTAATATTTAATATGCAAATTTGTACAATCCTGTGTACATCACTAAATACTTTGACCATAATTAAAATTATTTAAAAATAAGAAAAAAATTAAAAAAAAACTATATGCTGATGTGTAAACACTACCGCAACACAAAACACACTAAAAACGTACTAGATGACTTTAACCAGTACAGGGCAAGCAACCTGCTGGAAAGTGAAAAGTATTTCTAAATTAAGGAATGTGGAATGTGCAAAGTATCTCTTGTCAAATTGACTTTGACATCTTTGCATTCTGCATAAATAAAGTATTTGTGAAATGTCACAATCACAAAACATAGACGCAATAATTTGAAAAAAGAAATTCTCTCTTTTTTATGCTTTTCATATAGTTTTTGCTGTGTTTTATAAATTTAGATCAGTACGCGTATTCTACTAATTTAAAAAAAAGGTTCAGGAGGTTTTTTGGCTTTTTTTAATTTTACTAACACGTATTCTAACTACACTAAGCTTTTAATGTTATTTTCCTAACTCATAACATAATTAACTGTTTCAAGTATACAATCTAATTTATAGTACATCAAAACATAGCAATATGAAAAGGATACCGAGCGGCGACTCAGTGAGAAATTTAGTAGAATAGGGTCACAGCTCTACACCGAGGTCCCGGTTGTAAGTACATATTTTAATGTCTTATCCAAATACACAACATTTGATGGTGAATGAAATTTGTCTTTTTTTGTAATATTAAATACCTACATATTTTCACAGCACAAACACATTTTTAGACAGTTTTATTTTATTTTAATTACCATCTCCTTCGACTGCCACCCACAGTAAAAAACACATCCGCGAGCTGCATCACCACCAATATCAAACAAAACAAATACAAAAAAATACCAAAACATAACAGTGTGTTTTTATACGCATAATTTATTTTCATCGTTTATGTGTTCATTGTTAATAAATAATTTATAATGTTTTCACAAAAATATAGTCTTAAAATGAAGTCTTATCATCCGAATGACATTTACACAAAACAAACAGGCAAACTAAACTAATCAAACGGAAAGTATTTAAAAAGGGATTTCGGGATTAATCTATTTTTTTATAATACACAAACGCACAAGGTGGCTGGTGTTTGTGTGTGTATGCACAGCACACATACAATTAAAAACACCGGCCCAAAACAATAAATAATAGTCAACGCACAGCGCTTTTGCTAGAATTGTTCTTTCCTGGGTTGTGATATGAGACAATCAATAATAACACTAAAATATGACAGATACATTATTCTATAAAGATACTTCCGTGAATCGTAATCATGTGAAGCTGAAGTGCAGTATATAAACAAGCTTATAATTATAATTTTAAATGATATCGAATTTTAAGTATTTTCTTATTATTCTAGGTGCACCATCAGAATATATAATTATATTTAACTCTCGCGGGAAGTGGGATTTGGGTCAGATGTTCGAAAGAACATTTGCTCGAAAAAACATGCCCGGCTTAATATATATATATATAATATGAAAATTTGTGTTGTGTTTTAAAAATCCAATCTGATTTACATATAATTTATTACGCCAGTCTTAATTTGTGATGTTCGCGCATTTGAACTTTGCCAGTGTTGCTTAAAGTACGGCTTTTTCATCGTACACCTACGCTTGAAATGCTTTTCATCGTATACCACCAACAATCAGTACGTATAGCAACACTGGCACAAAGATCAATCCGGGCTTTGTATATATGTAGTTTCAAGCAGACGACGTGTGTTAGATGGAATTGTGTTTTGTTAGTGTGTGTAACGGTATATGGCCATTTTGCCGAATGCCGTTTCACCGCGAATGCCCATTTAGCAGCCTTTGTTAAGTACACAACTTTTGCACATTAAACTATTCAGTTCACATGTACTTTGTGATGAAATAAAATAAAAGAATAAACTCAATTCAATTAAGGAAACAGGCATTCGGCGAAACGGCGTACATTCTTGTGTAACTAGTATTGAGATGTCTGGCTACAAGGAGGAACGAGCAATGCAGACATTATATTTAATTTAAAATTCAAATTAATTCAATTATACAATTTTGTCTTTGCATTTTAACGAGAGTTCTGTAGTAACACATGTAACATATGTTTTGCGAAAAATTTAAACAACATTTTTGTTAAAAAAAAATGATAATTGATCATTTTTTATTCTTAAATTAAATTAGTAAAAGTGGTCCATGGTCTTTTATTTTATTGCTCTGAAGGTCGGTTTAATGCCATCAAACATTTTCTGGATGATGTTTACATCAACTTCTTTTCATTTTTTGTGTATAGCATTTTAAGTCTTCTTGGTGTTTAAAATCGATGGTCAACCACTTTTGGGCTTGAATGAAATTGGTATACCCTTTTCACAATCATAAACCGTTCTGTTTACCTTAATACCTTAATGAAATATTTCTGTTTTTGAATGTCATTACAATTTCACTTTTACGCATTGCTCCAATCAGTTGGTATATACATTTTCTTATTTCAATTTTAGATTCCATATTTTGGCAACCAATATAATTGTATTATTAATAATATATGAAAAAAATAGTTAAAAATAATTTTAATCATGAATTGATAGATTTTGTCGCAAAACATATGTTACAGGTGTTAATACAAAAATGTATACAATAGTTTACCGACGCCATAACCGAGTGGGTTACTGCGTTGGCTGGCTGATGGGAGGTCACCGGTTTAATTTCGGCAGACCGAAGTGTTTTTCGAATGTAGCACTTTAAATCAGTAGGATCCTCTTCCTCTTGATATTAATAGACTATTTCTAAAATAGTTTATCCATTGGAGAAACGTGCCATAAATGTCATCAATTAACATATACGCATGCACCCTGTATAGAAATAAGTGTATGATGGCATTGATGATTCAAATTAAGACATCTAACCATAGCGGTAGCTCCAATTGGAGTAGCACAGCACAAACAGCACATTAGCATGACCCTCAATCGTATGAACGCGCAATGGTCAATGAATCCGGTGTGCGTATTACATGATCCAAGATCCAGAAATACAATAGTTTTAAAACAGAAAATAAGACTATTTTTTTAAAAACTCATTCCTCTATGTAAAGCAAGACAATTCTCAAATACCAGAAATTCCCGTTCATCCAACACTAACACAAATTTGTACAGAAACCACATAGTTTACCTGGATCGGGTAATATTGCCACACGCTGGCGGCACTCCAGATCCAGCGGTAGCATTGCCACCGCTGTTTCCGGTCGCAGGTGTTTTTCCATAGTGACTCTTCGGTGGAAAGTGGATTTTAATGCGAGACGCCTTGAATCGATGCTCTTTCAGTTGATTCGTGTGCGCCACAAATGCCTCATTGTGCACAGCCTTCTCGAGAATCCACAAAAGTGAATTAATTGGTTCCTCATCCTGTGGTACTATGTGTTGCTTGGCGTTCATCATTGTAGCCACTTAATTGAAATAAAAATTAAACATTGCCTTTCTTAATTTATCTCTTAAAATACTCACCAAGATTTAAAACTTTCAGAAACTGCGCACCCACATCGTTCTTATTGAAATACTCCACTGGTTTCATCGGTGTCAGCACCGTATTCGTGAGTTCATCAAGTGCAGTACTCAGCGGTACTGTACCGGCTAGCAAATCCTTTTCCAGCTGACACAGCATACAGTGACGTTCCTTTAGTTTCTGTATACAAATAACGAGCTTGTGACGTGCACCCTTGGTCACGTTCAACGTTTGCAGATACTCTTCAGAAATGTCCAGCATTTGATCGTATGTTATGTTCGAGAACAGCCAAACGTATTTGTGCAGACGCAAACTCTTCAGCCACTGCCCGATATTGCTCATACCCACATTGTGCGGCGTAAACTTTGAGTACTGTTGACGGAAATCGTCAAGGCGTGTATCCGATCCACTGGACGTAAGCGAACTTCGTGGACTTACCATGGACAATGAGAAACTTCGTGGTTTCTGTGATATATTCGACAGATTGTGCACAGAAGCGGCTGTACTACAACTGGTGTTCGTCAGACTACTACTAGTTGTAAGACTGTTCGATCGACGTGTTTTTAGTGTGATTGTGTCCAAAAGACCAGGAACGGCAAGGAAATCATTTAGATTGGCAAGTGTATCGAAACCGATCTGAGTGTTTGACTTGTCAGCATCGTCACAATCAAAGTCAATTTCGGTACCGTTCTTCGAAAAGGAAATATGATGATCGTCTGTGCCCGGATTATCATAGAGTAGATGATCAATTTTCGGTGGACTCGACACGGATGGGTTCACAACAACGTTAGCTGACACGGCAGCTGCTACAGAGACAGCATTGAAATCGATTATTTGACCGACACTTTTACGGTGCTGCTGGTACTCAGGAATACAGTTCGTGGCATCATCTGTGCCGGTCGTTTTTTGTGCCACAGAAATATGGTGAGTACTACCATTGTCCCAGGAGAGCAGTGTTTCGGCAGACTTGGATTGGTGCGGTGGTGCAATAGCTTGCCAACTGGATGGCTTGGTCATGAGATGTTGTTGCTGCTGTGGTGCTGGTATAATTGAGGCCACCTTACTTGATTCGCTTTTTGGAGATGCTGGACTATCGTTTTGCGGTGGATACACGCAACGTCCGGAATCCTTGTTTGTGATGTGGTTCTCCAGGTGTCTAAGGAACTTGCTCAGGGACCTAAAATGAACAAATTCTATTAATAAATAACATTTAAAAAGGGGAAAGTAATTGAAGAATAGTGGAGGAGTGATTTGTTAATTAACTCTTAATAAATGTTGTAATTTGGTTTAAACTAATTCAATATCGTTTTATTCATTTATATGTTGTTTTATGTAAGAGTCTCCATTTAACTCCCACTGTCCATGTTTCTTTGACATGTTTACTTCAGAATAATCCAGTTTAGGCATTTCTTTTACTGTTTATTTCTTGAAACTCGTTTTTATGAAAAAGCCCTTGTGGTAACTGTGAAAGACGGTAACACCGATTGAATCAAATTTTATGTTTTAGTTAATGGACCTTTAACAACTAACTACACAGAATTAAACATACGAAGAAGATGCACAAGAAGCTAGTAATAAAGAGTGACTAATTGCCATGACATATTAAATTATATGTTGGTAAAATCTAATATAGTTATCACACATGCAAGAAGATCATATAAATACACTAGTAAAACGACATTTGGCGAAAGTATAACAAAATTAATGCTGGATTGTGTTTCTGATTATGATGATGAAGGTAAATTTGTTAACGATTTATCTAATAATGAAGAAGACAAAGATTCATATTATTACAATAAACGAAGATTATAAGTTTTTTTTAAATACATTTTTTACAGCTATTTTTATAATAAATAATTAAAATTTAAAAATAAAATATTTCAAATTGACTGAAATTTAAATATAGGTATAATCAAATTTAAAAAAATGAAACCTTTTTTTAACAGTTACAAAACATTGTCAAAATATTCCACTGTGCGGCGACCTCCCATAAGCCAGCGTTAACCCACTCGGCTACGGCTATGGTTTAAATAATAAATAATAATAAAAGTTAAAGTATATAAAATGCAATGAAGACGATCTACAAATGGTGTTCACTACGCCGACACAATTCTCTCTCATTGGATCCTGTAATCCATTGTGGGACATAGGGCTACCCGAAACTAGTTCTCCAAAAGAGAACCACTAACGGCAGTATTTTTCGACGATTATACTTCCTGGCGCAACGGCATAATACAAAAAATAACATGTTAGTAGAAGCCGAGATGACATCAATGGAAACCAGAAAAGAGCAGCAGACTATCCTATATGCCTTTAAATCAATAGACTTCATGAACACCACATCCACATTGAAATTATCCGATACAATGTCACCCAAAACTTTCGCAAAAGCAGATCTACACCGTCCTTTTCTGTACGGGCAAATAGAGCTGCCAAGCAACACAGCATTGTTCTCCGAAAAACCGCTTCATTTGGATTTCACCGCTATCCGATATGGATGAGCTCTGGACATAGAAGAACTGCAATTCATATGCGAGATAGCCAAACACGCTGCACATGAAAATATAAACTGTATTGATATTAATTTCGCGTGGTTTTAAGGTTTTAAGCAGATTATTAACAGAAATAAGAACAAATATAAGAATTATTAAACATCCGTTAAAATTAAAGATCTTTTTCAAAATTCGGATGTATTTGTGTCTTAATTGTAGAAGGTCAGTCAGGTGTTGATTCGACGGTACCGTGAATGCTTTTTCTATTAAACCAATTTATTGATGATTGCGTAAAGGTTTTGATTATGCAGACATATTAAACTAATATTATTTTCAAAATATAATAATTTAAAAAAGTTTGGATGTTTAATTTGTTTAAAAAAAAATGTAGCTTTGAACGTTTTCGAAATAATTGGGATTTGTAGAGTCAAAAAACCCCTGCATTTGAACCCAATAGTAAATGTAAATGTGCGTACACCATATATCGATGCACCCTAAACGTTCAATACCATGCAATCCAAATGAAATGGCGTGCATTTAACGGAGTGCGTATAATTAGATATGATTACCATTTAAATGCCAATTAATTAATTATATATTTTATGTGGGGTTGTCAACATGTGAGGGTGAGAGATAGCCATCTCTAGTAATTACAATTAGACAAACCAATATGTGATTGTCCGTTGCTCCACATCTGATATGTGGATATTTGATCAGTTGATCAGACTGTCAGTGCCTTGTCGGTCGTTAGGATGCACTACGGTATTTTGTAAGTATAATGGAAAAAAGAAAATACAAAATTGATTATTATTTAAAATGTAAAATAATTGAAAAAATAATTATAAATGCTCATTCGCGTGTCCGATTGACAGAATTGCACAATAATCGTTGTACCTTTGCAGAAATAGCAGACATGAACGATTAAGCGTTTGACGGACAGTATAATGAACGCGGAATGGTGTATTTAAAGGTAGTGAATGACAAGCATTTAGATAGGTTCACCAATGCAATAGATGCATTTAGTCCTTTATTAATGGTGAGTCGAGTAGCAACGTGAAAATTGTGCATTCACATATCTAGAACGGACAGGTATGATTTATCAACTTACCTTCGGTCATCGTTTGTGAACGCCGGATGAATAAGCAAATAGGAAAATATCTGCTGTACTAAAGCCGTACTAACATAGCCACGTATAGCATCATCCACGACAACAGGCACAAAAGCCAGATACGCTGCCTTTGCCTCCTCATTGCCCGGCGTAAGTATTGGCAGCAGCGCAAGAATATCGTTTAAAATCTCTTCTTTGCGGAGTTTGTCATCGTAAGCCCGTTCAACGCACTGGTCAATACTGCGATCCGACTCGTAGAATATAAAATCTTTGTTGATCACATCGGGTGTTATTTTTGTAGTATGTCGATAGGCATCTGTCAGGCCGTACACAAAATCAGCACTGTTTGCATTATTTTCCAATTGTAGCGTATGCTCTAGGCCATAGGCCTGTGTCAAGTGATTCTCAATGACGGACTGTACAAATTTCGAACAGGAAAACGGAATTCGCTTGAGAACAGCATAGATGGCCACGGATCGTTCGCAGTCGTTCCATTGTTCAAAGTGCTCGGTCACGGTGTGCACTTGCTCAGAGAAGAGCAATGTCGGGTTGTTGTGGTTGAATTTCATTATTGTGATTAGTAGTCGTGTTGAGTGATAGAGATTGATTAATTTAGTGTGGTTAAACTTAAAGTTTGGTGTCCACGTACGTCAGCGATGTAAAAAAAACGCACAAATGTAAGGTTTGACCTGAAACAAATTCAAAGAATTAGTACAACGGTATATAAATTATATTAAAATGAGAAAAACTGATTTTTTGAAGATAACGGTAATCCAGTATGAACTTCAATGAGTTGATAAATCGATCTGTTGTTTCATAAATGAGAAATAAACGCGGCTGAAAACTTTCTCGTTAGAATTCATAAATTATCACACCACTTTTCCTCCATATAAATCTTTTAATTACATGCATCATTTGCATAAATGGAACTGGAAAACCGGAAATACATTCAATGTCGCGAAAGGCAGAT
>JANSTU010050710.1:0-21442 GCA_027564075.1 Bolitophila hybrida
TCTGCCGGCCGGGTTTGAACCGGCGACCTCCCATAAGCCAGGCCAACGCGTTAACCCACTCGGCTATGGCTATGGTTTATCTACACCTTGATTTTTTTCATGTTTGAAGTGCGGTTTGTCTGCTTTTTTGTTTTCCGGTAGAGCTCCCATGTCGCCAAGTCTTGCTACTGCATCAGTCAGTAGCACACATATTCTTGCAATACAGTTTACGTTCGCAACCAGAGGGTAGCCACCATAGGATTGTGATCGCTCCAAATGTTTGCTAGAGTTTATAGCAGGACTTGTATGGGAATAATGCGACTGCGATTATCATTTCTGGAGTTTTCTTTATAATTCCACAGAACATGCTTATCCATAACATGGGTCAACCCTTCGTTGTCCGACTTTGTCTTGGCGTTTAAATCGTTCACATTGACTGAGGGAGGTCGCCGGTTCGATCCCAGACCGTCCGAAGTGTTTTTCGAATGTAGCACTTTAAATCAGTAGGTTCGTCTTGTATAGAACAATAAGTGTATTATGGCAGGATAGACCTCGGTGCACAGAGATATCTCAAAAATATGCGCATTTTCCCTGAAAACTTGATAGAGTCCCGTCAGGGCAAATTAAGACTCCTAACACTCAGGGAAAGTAGCTCCAATACGAATACCACAGCACAAACAACACATTAACATGACCAGTCGTGTGAACCCGTAAAGGTCATTTAATCCGGTGTGCGGCATCGCATTAGCAAAGCAGCTGTCTACCCTGTCTTACTTACCTTAAAAAAATACAAAGATTTCTGTAATTCAGCGAAATTGATTTAAAATTCTCATAGACTTTTTACAGTTTCAATAGATATTTATTAAAAATAATATATATATTTTCAAAACTAGATATTTATAGATTTGTCCATATAATTTTACTGTCGACTGTTCAGTTCATCAGCGGAAAGAAACTCGATAGCAGCCGAATTGATGCAGTAACGTTTACGTGTTGGTGCTGGTCCATCCTCAAATACATGTCCCATGTGGGCCGTACATTTGGCGCATCGTACCTCCGTTCGTATCCTCTCTGGGTGTTTAATTTGTAATTAAATAACCTTTTATGAGTGTATTAAGTGTGTATATGTGTCTTGTGTGTGTGTGTCATTTAAAGAATATATAGATTGTCTTGTCATGAGTTAGTGTTAGTAAAAAATTAAATGATAATATATATAATAAACAAAAAATGTTTAGGGAATTACAATAGATATGGATCGAAATGATGAAGGATGAAGATGATGTGAACATAGATATACTAGAGACAAATTAACATTAGCACTGTAACCATTTAAAATACAAAAATAAAATACGGTCAGACTAATTCGAAAAAATATTACACTTAAGTATGAGCAGTACGACTGTCTTCACGAACGTAACTTTAAAAATAAATCTAATCTAAAATGTTATAACTTTTGCTAAAAACACTTTAAATTGCAGAGACCAGCAAAGAAGGTATAAAGTAAATAGTTAAATTCATATACAAAAACCTAAATTAAATAAAAACAACATTTCATCCTCTTGACAATACCTGATAACAGAAATGTTACAAAATGTAATTGAATTATTTCAAATAAACAAGAGAACAATAAAATAATCATGTGATGGAAATCATGCTTGTTTGAACAATGCTAGACAATAGACATTAAATATAGCAATGTTTGAGTTTAGCGATAATGAAACATTATTTATCGAGTCATTTAAGAGCACTTCAATAATATGTACTAAACTACACACACACACACTAGCACATATTCGCAAAATCTCAATGTACCTGGATAAGTGGCGTCTCTGTGCAACGTAATCTTTCCTTGGTCTAAAACATCATTGAATGCTGGCCAACCGCAGCCCGCGTCAAACTTGGTGGTCGAGCTAAACAGATCCTGATGACATACGATACACTGGTAGACACCTTGATCGTAGTGCTTATCGTATATTCCTGAAAAAACAAATAAAGTTTTATTAAATAAGACAAAATATTATTCATAATTTAAAATACCTGTAAACGGACGCTCTGTGCCGGATTCCTGGGTCACCTCGTACTGAATTGCTGTCAGTCGCTTACGTAGATCTTCTTTAGATTCCATTTTGCCTGGTGGTCTGTCAGTTCCTACAACCAAAATAATTATTTAAAACTTAAACTCACTTGTGTAACCTTTATCCTATTCCAAAAATAATCTATATATAAACACTTCAAAAATGCTACGAATACTTGGTGTTTAACATACACACAAAATAGACATACATAGACTCACATAGACTCTATATACGAATGTGTGATATGTCGAAGCTCTCCAGCTAACATTCAATGACTATTATTATTCTCGCGAACAGGTAGTATTAATAATAATACATTATTTTTGAACTAGGTAATCGAGTCAAGCGCAGTCATCAGGCGTTGCGGGTGCACTAATTTAGCACGATTGTGACCTAGAGACGCGACGATGCATTATATGTATACATTTTAAAATATTTATTATAATTTAGAATTTATAACTAAGTTTTCTATAGACAAATACATAAAATGATTTTAAACCTGCCATGCTGGCACTAGCATGAAGCCAGTTAGTAGCTAACGGAACTGTGTGGGTCGGACGTCCACGAGATGCGACAAGTTTAACGATATTTTGGATTAAAAACATTAGTCTGTATTTTATTTTTAATTATATTAAACTAAGTGATGTTGTTATTTTGATCCCACATGCACAATATATAATTACCTCTTTTTGCGCAGTAGCTTGTCTGACAGTTTTTCGGTTGATTGTCGTACGTCAAATAAGAATAAAGTGTTATAGTTTGACGTGTTTTATGTGTTATGAATGAACAGTTCAACACCTGGCCGGCCTGCCGGCTGTCATGCTTTTGTAGAGAATAGATATGGTATCTAGTTGCTCTGAAAAGCAATTGAGAGATTATACATAATTTTATATGAAGTGTCAGTGTACACTAGGTTTTTTACCGAAGGTTTTTAGTACACACAGGGTGTTTTATAATGCGTTATAAACGGTTATATTTCGGATGGTTATCTCGTTGTAATATATCACCAAGACAAATCGAGTGATAGAAAGAAGAAAGCCACCGGTGTCACATTTCTTAGAATATAAGCACAGATCCACATACATGATGAATAGAAGTATATACCAACTTGAATTTTATTCAGTAAGGTTATCACCATTTGAACAGTTATAAAAAGTTAGAGCTTTATTAATAATAACTATAATTATTTCAAATTAGAACTTAATCTTACGTTTTCTTAATAACTCTATTTTAATTAACAAAAAAATATTAGTTTCTTATCTCGTTTCTTACTACTTACTATATATATGTCAATAACTTCTCGGTGAGAAGTATTAGTGAATACCATCGCTCTTTCCGAGTTTAACTAACTAAATATTTGTCGATGACAAATGTTGAAAAGTTATAAAGAAGAACCCTGCAAGCCTATTCTGAATGAGTCACTAGTGGCTCCTCGTGACTCACTAGTCACCACCTAAAAGTACTATTCGCAGCGAAAAAGTGAGTCACTTTTACTCAATGCGCTTCTTAATAATTAATTATAAACATACATTGTTTTTAATTGATTAAAACAAAGTATAATTATTAATTTATGTTTTAATGCAATTACTATTTTAAAAGGTTTCTATTTATGTATTCGTATTTTGAAGAGAGGGATGGCGAAAGTCACATAGAGGCCACCTCTCGAGAGAATTGTATGAAGTTAACTAGTGACGCTTTTCGTGATTAAAGATTAATGTAATTGAGATATATGAAATTGTGTCACTTTTCTTCATCTTCAATTGTCGTACACTTAAAGATTTTTCTGCTGATGTGATAATTCCTCTATTCAATAATTTTTTTTTCAATTCATTATTTTGTTTGTTTTGGTATTCAACTGTATTCACCATCAATTTTTTTTTTGTAATTTTAGATATTTTAGGAATTTTAAAACACGATTTTGAAAAACCTCGTAAAAACGTTAGCATAAAATCCTAAATTTCTTAAAATTGATATTATTAAATATTTTAGGAAATGTGTACTAAAACTTTTAAAAGGTCTTCTTAAATTACAAAGTTTTGAATGCTTTTGTTTGAGTATTTTTGTATGGACACGATCCATCAAGTTCGACGTGTATTTTAAAATTCTATGTTTTTAGAACAGTTTGACAGTTGAAGTTTGAAGTGTTATAAAATTATATAAAATATTGCAATTTGCATTTATTAATTAATAAATCAAGGAAACAATACGAATACAATAAATATTCTGAAATGTAAACAAACCGGAACCAAAGCTTGGTTGACTGGATTCTTTAGATAAAACTATAAAAGAAAATGTTAAACATTATGTTGTATTAGCTGTCCTAACCTTTAAGAATGAATCAGTGCAGGCAAACGTATTCAACAACAACAAACATTAGATTAGATTTGAAGAGGAGTATCGTCCTATAGTCAAATGGCGAAATTGCACGGAAGTCGGTGTGTGGACCCATTGAGCTTTAACAACAAAAATTATAATGCTAACCTAAGTCCTAATTAACATGATTAAAATTGCTTTATGTATACCTGTACCGAAGTTTAGGATGTTTCACGTGAGCAAAGTGAGAAATCCAGTGTTGACTCTCAATGAGTCGTGAATGGCTCACAGAGCTCACCGGGTTTTTTGTTGGTTAGAATGCTATTTGCTGTAAATTAATTAATTTAATTTTAAATTATTTCAAAGGATTGAGGATGGATCGGGATCCCTGTGAGACAAAATCATTAAAGCGAGGGCACCCGCCGTCGATCTTCAGATAATAGGATAACGCGCGAGATACTTTTTGAGAGTACTTCCTTGATTGAAGTCAATGCTGCTGAAGAGGTCTAATTTATTCCGGCTCTGGAATACGTGAATATTACGATGCCATGACAATCATTGCGTTGCGATTTGTCGCTACCTAAATAGCGCACTTATTCAGGCCATCTATATTTTGACGCTTTCTGACCAACAAAGAGAAGACTTATTGTTTGAAGTATCTATAATGCTCTCCCAGGACTCATTGTGACCCACATAACGACTTCAGCAAATAATAGTGCTAATACTTTCATGTATTGTTGTAAACTTATTAATAAATGTTTCGTATTAATTTCCAGATGGCCGGAATGCGAAAGAAAAAAAAAAGAATGATCAATGCATCACATGGACCGGACCTTCTAACAAGAATCTTCACGGATGACGGCAAGCACGACAATTCAATTGTGTCCCATTAAAGTTTGGGGAGCCTATTTTCGAGATAAACTTGGTGTGCGTGGTTTTATGCAGAAATGTCTATAATGATGGGTTTAAGTACCTCGAGTTGGAGTACTAGGCTAAATATCTTGAGAAGGATATGAGTATCACTTTAACCGATGAGTGAGTTAAGCGAGATGAGATGAATAATGGTATAAGTCTAGTTTTTTTTATGTTTATTGCTAATTTTTATGTCAAATGTATTTATTTTGTAGGTGAGGTTAAAATTCTTCATCGTAACGTTAATGCGCCGATAAGTTCTAATTGAAGTGTTGCTATCTAACCTGAGATATAGCATTTTGCTAATAAATTAAAATTTAACCAGAAATTAAGGGCTGATAACTATAACCAGAAATCTTTTTTTCTGCCTCTCACCTATATTCTTATTACTTGTATATTTTATAGTATTTTTTATATTTCTACTGTATAATAATAATAATAATAAATAAATTGATTATCGTATTTTGTACTAATTAAAGTTACAATATTGAAAATCTTTTATATTTCATCTCTCTGTAAATGGATCTGAATTAATTTATTACTATTGGCTTGGCAGATTCAGGAAAAATCTTTACGTAATCTTGGAATAACCATCAAATGGGCCATACATCATCCCGCGTGCATCTGATTCATAAATATCTGTAAATATTACAACAAAATTAATAGGTTTCAAAAAAATATCATAGGTGTCGCCCACAATGCTTCTTTCTCTAATCGCATTAATGTTTTATCCAGACGAGAGCAAGTGAGACAGACTGTCACAGCTAAACGACAAAAGTATATCGCATACAAAAAAATTATACCATTGAGAAATGGCGATTGAATTTGGAACCGCTGATGTACCACACTGCAAACAAAAGTATATAAATCATACAGATTAATTAACTCATCGAAAGGTGACTAAAGGTTAGATTGTTCTTGTTATTATAATATGTTCTGACTATTGAATGACGATCTGTTTTAGGTATTCAATAAAACAGAGAAGTACGCCTGACAACGTGGAATCTATAGTGAGAACAACTTCGACAAAGACGACGAAGCATCCGTGAGAGTATTGATATAAATCCCAAATATAAATACACACAAAACACGTAGACGACACGCCTTGTCGGATCCTGGAATTCCGCAAGAGCAACATCGTCTTGAAACATAAGATTTACAGGTAAATTGAGTATTGAGTCAATTATATTAGTTGAATACTGTAAAACGAGTTGATTATAAAATCTTTGACATATTCAACCGGTCTTTGTAAAGAAAAAAGACTTGCTTCAACTATAAATGACCTCTATGATAAAGCACACGAGCCCCATATTCACGACAGCTATCCGGTGTATATTCGGACTAGTTCGTAATTTCTACATATACACATATGTAAAATAAACATACTCCAAAAATTGATGTTATATCATACAAAATACTCGATTTGCATTAAATATATAAACGAGCTGTGAATGGCGGACTTTGCCAATGGTTAATTTTTATAGTAATTTTATAATTATTTTGCTCTGTGTATATTTGTGCGTGGCGGCCTACTCGCGTTCAATGCATTTCGCCATTTCGTGAACGTTGTTTTTTTTTTCTTCAATAAAACGAAAGTTAATTTGTATACATATAATATTATACTAGCGGTGAATGTTAACTGAGTAGTGTCACATGTTTTACTGCTATTATTACTACCACACAAATTAAATTATATGAGCGTCTTATTTCTTATGAATATTATCTCTATTTTATAAAAAAAACGTAAATGCTGTGTGTGCTAATTTCCTATTTATCATTGATTTTATATTTATGCAGAATTCGCAAATAATTATTGATTTTTATTTTAGATATGGATGAAATACCAAAGGACGATTTGCATTTAGACACCGATGACGTTAATAAATCTAAACTAATGAATACAACAACATCCGTCAAGCAAAACAAAATGGTTGGTGCCAATAATGAGGATGAACCAAATAGATACGATACCACAGAGAATGAGATTAATACTAAGATGATCAAAAGACAAAAACAAAATGAACAGTATAAGCGAACGCATACAGGATCGCCCATCGATCAGAATGCACAGCAAGAGTCTGAATATGGTGGCAAAATTGTTTCAGCTGTTCCTCCGCTAAAGACATACTCATCCGTGGACATTATAAATAATACAACAATACGAATTAAGAACGTTGACATACAGAATAATGATAAGTTACCGCCGAAGAAACGATTTCATGAAACATCACCGGATTCGTCGATGGCGGCCACGACGTCAAAGCACACAAAGCACGCTGGATCAAAATTGCCAAAGGATCATTCGACAGTTGCGACCGGTTCGAAGACATTGATTAATACAGAACCATCACGAAAACCGAAACAACAATTTACACGTGAAATGCAGCAACTGCAGATATCAATGAATCAATCGAAAATATTAACCGAATTCCTGGTGGATCGGGATTCTGGACAGCGAAAAAATGACATCCGCACACGAAATTTTTCCGAGACATTGCAGGACGGTGTTTTGGAGGAGAACATTGACATTTTTACTATGAGCAGACGCAGTATGCGATCACAGAATGCAGAATTCTCTGCAAAGCATCATAAATTTCTGCAGGGCGTTCTGCATCAAGTTCAAGATGGTACAACGGATGCCAGTGGTACAGAAGACGATGAAAGGGTTCATGAAGATGCGAAAAAAGAAAATCTTGACAAAACGGTACATCCGCCACCAAAGGTTTGTCTTTTTAAACATTTTTCATATAAGTATTACAATTTCTTCTCAAAATATTTAGCTAGGATCAGACAAGTTCTGTTGGATATGCCATCGAGACAATACGATACTGGCCTGTGCAGATTGCATTCGAACATATCACTTGGAGTGTCTGAAAAACGCCCTGACACCCAAGAAAACGGAGCCGTTTACCAATTGGTCGTGTCCCGAGTGTACAAACACGGATACATCACAAAAACCGTAATACAAATAATTATTCCTGTTAATTCTAAAAAAATACAAACACATTTTTATTTCAGACCGAAAAAAGCAAAATATGATGATGATCAATTATGCACGATGCTCCGTTTTGTCCTAAAACGTCTGCTACTCATCAATGGCCTCAAACAGTGTCAGTTTCCAACAAATCCGAATCTCATAATCAAGCCAATGAATGTTATGCAACTGGAACAGAAAATAAATGAAAAATTCTACAAGACATCCGTGGAATTTCTTGCTGATATACGTTGGATCCTACACAATTGCCAAATTGCATTTACAAATAAATGTGTATTGGACATAAATATGCCACTGAACAAAATGCTATTGCTTGCCAAGACAATTTTAAAAGTTTGCAAGCAAGAGGTCTACGACATTGAAACGTGCCCGGAATGTTATTTGAATGCAAACACGCGGAAGAACGACTGGTTTGTTGAAATTTGCTCTACACCACACATTCTACTATGGGCAAAACTTAAGGGCTTCCCGTTTTGGCCGGCCAAAGCAATGGCAGTAAACTCTTCAGCTCTTGTAGATGTTCGGTTTTTCGGTGAGCACGACCGTGCTTGGATTCCACTACGTGATTGTTTTCTGTTTTCCTTGAATGATCCAAATCCACCCAGTGCAAAGGGCAAGCGAAACAGCATGGTTGAGAATATAAGGGTAAGTTTCTTGTTCATATTTATAGATGTCTTATTAATTTTACTTTACTTTGTTATAGCAAGAGGTCGAATTATACATTAGGAACATTACATTACGGTTTGGATTGTTTGTTCATGCTCCCTATCGTCAGCCATACGAACCGAATAATGAACGACAACAACTACAAATGATGATACCAAATGTTGTGATAAGCAGTCCAGCAAAATCTGATCTTACCTATAAAATAGTTAAAAACGCTGATAACAACAAACTGTCAATCATCAAAAAATCCACAAACGATATGATTTCTACATCACAATGCAATAGTCCAACCAATTTGAATCTAAATAGTAGCTCTGAATCGGGATCGGATAAAAAGTCGAAAAAGAATCATTTTTCTGTTCCGGTCAAGAGGAGTAGACGCTCAAAAGAAGAACCGGTTAAAATACGTACAGGTGGTCGTCGAATGAGTTTATTAGTTGAAAAACAAAAGAAAATAAGCAATGCATGTCGCCTGAGCTTATCAGAAAATAACTCGAATGCATTTCGTGCAAAGTTTGAAGGCAGATCTAAACAATTACGGAGTAATAGTATGACAGATCAGAATAATGCAAAACATCCAATAAAGTCGACATTAAAGAGAAAGTCTGAAGGTTGTGCCGATCAGTCGTACCATAGGAAAAAATGGTGTCCATCGACGCATACCGAAATTTCAGCTGAGCAACTTGAAAGTGAGAGAAACTACGCTGAGATAGTTTTAATGGCCGAGGCACTCGCATCTAAATCCAATGCTGAGAATAAGCTTTTTGATGGAAAAGAAAAGGCACCAATTGAGACGGTATTAAAAGTACTGCCTACAGTTGCAGAAGACGTAACAATTGAATGTGTATCGAATGTAGTTCCTGAAGAAAAACAAATGGAACCAATTGCAGCAGTATTAAAAGAACTTCCTGATGGTGGAGAAGTGGCATCAATTGAAGCGGTATTTAATGTACATCCGGAAGCTAAAGAAAATACAACAATTGAAACTGCATTAAATGTAATTCCAGAAGTCACGGAAATTGCACCCACAACTGTAATATTGAATATTCCTCCTAAAGCTACATTAAATAAGATTCCTGAAGCCACATTAAATGTTCTTCCTGAAGCTGCATCAAATGTACTTCCTGAAGGCATAACAAATGTGCTCCCAGAAACTACATTTGACATAGACCTTCCTTTTAGTCAAGAAGAAGTGGTATTAAACGTAAATCCGGAAGCTAACGTTCCGCAAAATAACGAAACGGCACCAAATGAAGGATTATTAAACGAAGATAATTTGCCCCCATTGCGACCTTGTGATCCCATCGGCTCACCTATAGTTACTGTTAGACGTATTGATGCTGTCCAACAAGATATACCTCCACTTGTATTATCAGATAGCCCAAGAGTTGACGTACAAAATACATCCACGAGAATAAATATTCTGGATGAACAACAGTCAGAAACAACACCAATACCTTTGTCTGTTCCTCCATCTGACGGGCGAATATCTGGGACCTCAAACAATTCCAATGATATTCCAGTTCCATTCAATCATCCTATAATCAAAAGTGAGCCATGCGAAGTAATTGAACGCGTATTTATTAAACCGGAACCAATGTCAGATCCGGAAACATCACAAAACGAAAATGGTACAAACCAGTTGAACAATTTACCACCGTTACAGCGTTTTCCAAATCCTGCTGGAGATTTTCTACGAACCTGTAACATTAAAGTAAAGGATGTTAATTCGTTGCGACATCCTCCATGTCAATATTGGGCATCACCCAAACTACATCGGTTTCCAGCACAAGGTATTACACAATAATTGTTCATTTTTATTTTATAGTTTTTTAAAAAATATTTTCAAATTTTAGCTGATCAGAATGCAATTCAACGAGCTCGAAAATCATTTCCCAGCAATATTTCAACTGGGCAGAATCATAATTTCATACATAATGATCTAAATGGTATCACATCAGGAATGGTTTACATACCTTTAGACAATAGTACCAATACGTCTGGATCATCATTGTTGCATAGTAATCAAATTAATACAATCGGAACTTCAACTGTGGCTTCAACAAAATCAATTGCAACATTACCTCCACTCACGTCTGTCTCTCACGGATCAATGTCTGTACAAGCACTTCCAGTAAATACTCGGTCGTCGACAGTTCAAAATTCTGCCAGTGGTCCACCACCTCTGACACTCAGCACAAAATCAATTATTTTCGTTAGTAGGCCACCAAGCGTAAGCTCAGTTTCAGTTACAACGTCCCCGAGCTCTTCTTCCTCAACGTTCACACGACACATGCTGTCCGGATGCGTTAGCGAAAGCTTGGCTTCGGCTGTCACGGACGCAATAGTGCGAGCACCTCCTAAATTAGTACCCAAGCCAACTGGACCACTGCGCTCAAATGGTTACGACCACTTTACACCGGAAACCGGATCTGTATCTCAAAAGCTTGCAGATAGTGCACATAAGGTAAGGACAAAACAATTCTTATGAGTTTTCGTATGTATTTTAATATTTTTACTGTTTATTTTATAGATGGCCGATTATTTTCGCTCAGTTATGGTGGACACAATCTCGGATTTGGCTAAAAATAACTGTTATGAAGCTGAGTTGGCCTCACTACAGTTAATCAATGAAACTCTCAAAGCTGATCATGCTAGAGAGCTTGCTGATCTAAAAAAGAACACGGACTGTATACTAATCGAGATGAACCGCAGTCGAGATGCTGAACACGCTAAACTGGTGAATGAAATTCGAAAACAAAGTGAAGCTGAACGTATGCGTGCTATAGCTGAAACAAAGAAGAAAACTTGGTGTGCACAATGCAGCAATGAGGCTGCGTTCTATTGCTGTTGGAACACATCATACTGTACAACCGCTTGTCAGCACAAACACTGGCCAGTGCATATAAACAGTTGTCGCCAGCAGGAGTGTAATGGTTCTGTCACGTTTCCAGATTTAGTGAGTAATTTAATATTGTATCTTTAAACATTTATTGATATTCAGTTTTGTATTTTAGATATCCAGTACACAACAATCTAAAGATAAGCATACCGGTAATGTTACAGATGACTTGTCAACATACCCTGTGCTCCAAACAAAATATCCAACATCTCGTAATGTCACTGTACCTGGTGGACAGAAGATGGTAAATAAATGTACATATAATATTTAATTATATAAAATAATCAATTTTAAAAAAATAGATTATTGTAACTCAGCCGCGCTGCTCTCGGGACTATACAAGACGTTTCAATCACAAAATGTCATCAACTCAATCAAAGGCACCAAATGTAATGCCACCTCTGACGAGCACTCTAACATCACCGCCGTACAATGAATAAACTGTGCATTTTAAACGCAGACTAGAAAAAACGAATCTAAATATATATTCTAAATGTGTTTTTTTTTTAAATAGTTTATTTTCATTATCTCTTTATTTTATATCTTCTTTGTGATATCAGTAATTATTATAATAATATATATGTGCTTATTATAAACCTTCTGTGCAAGGTTAAACAGGAAAAGATCAGAGATCACATCATTTAACTTTTCGATATTATATAATAATATACTTACTTTATAATACATAATATTTTAATGTAAATGGACATTTTTGTAATAAAAAATGTATTTAAAATAAATTTAAATTTTAAACACATTAATATTAATCTTAATAAACATGTTCTAATAAAAAATATGATATGTCAAATAATCAATAAAATAAGATATATGATAATTTTCCGGAGTTATTTTCACAACATAAATGAATGGCTGTGAAGGGCATCAAAAATTAGTAAATAAACGTTTTAGGGAGAGCTCAAGCTTTTTGTAAATATAATATATCAAAAAAACATTTTTCTGTTTATCGCTCATAATGTATTTTGGGGTTTTCTGCTTAGTTGGTTACATGAATGTTTTTAAATAGGTTAAAAGAATAAGTATATATGTATATATTTTTTTCAAAAAAAAGGTTTTTATTATTCTTTTGTGTGTATTGTGTGAAATAATTGTAACTTTAATATGTTTGGAAATACAGTTCAATTTGAGAGTTAAGGCATTCAAACAATCTCTTGTAAATAAGCTTTTGGCAAATTAATTCGTGTGAACCTGTAATGGCCAATGAATCCGGTGTGTGACATCGTACACTGGCACTATGTCCCACAAAGAAAGGTATTACAGGAAGCAAAGAATCCAAGAATAAAAATTAAAATAAATTAAAAGTTTAGATTAATTCAAAAGATGTTACAAAAAAAAACTAAAATTTCAGCAAAAATAACAGTGAAAAAACTATAGCACATTTAATACACAAATAATAAATACTATCTAAATTTTCCTTTAAATTTAATGTTGCATTCGGCGGTATGAATTTTTGTCAAGTGAATTTTTGTCACTGTGACAATACTCGATTTTGATAAAAAGTTCACCCCTTCCTTTTGGGGTCATTTGTAGACCCCATATCCACAAAAAATATTCGTCGCTATTGAAACCTAGGGTTGAGAGGGCATTTACAAATAAAACGGTGGGGGAGGTTCCCAGGAGTGTATGGTATCAACTGAAAGGTATTTAAAATACTTATGTATAAAAAAGTTAAATAAAAACTGACAACCCTTAAGTATAATTTTCACGAACCCTAAAACAGTATAGCTGTGTGCAAATACTCCTAATCTTTAATAATTAACCCTCAATTTTTTTGATCCTTTCATCCCTTTATACACAAATACGAATATTGACCTTTTTGCTCCATTAATGCTATCAGTGAACATATACACACGCACCCTGTATAGAACAATAAGTGTATGAGTGTGATGTAGTGGATGATTGACGATTCTGAATATAAATAGCAAGATAGATCTCGGAGCATGCGAATATCTCAAAAATATGCACATTTGCCTTGCAAAGTTGTTAGAGTCGCGTCAGGGCAAATTAAGACTCCTAACCACTCCAATAGGAGTAGCACAGCACAAACAGCACATTAGCATGTCCTGACCATTCTTATGAATCCGGTGTGTGGCATTGCATACTGGCCCTGTATCCCACAAAGGTATTACAATATCCAAAGAATCCAAGAATTGTGTTATTGAGTATCATTTAATCAAATAAATCTCAAAGTTTTTTTTTTTTTTTAATTAATCCTTTGTGTCGGATAGATAACTATAGAGGTATATAAAATGTATTTCAAAATTATTTTATTATAAAAAAAGTATATATTGTTTTAAGTTGCGCACACTATTACATAATTCAAATATAAAAATCTTATATGACGGAAAGAAAAACAGTTCGTATTTTTGTAAAAAAACTTGGATTTCTTTTCAAAATTTGGGTAGTCCTTATTTTATAAAAAAGATTTTAGCAAATCCACAAACAGCGACTGTGCCAAAAATGAAAAAAAAAAACTCAAACGTGTCAACTTTGAAATCATAAACTCGGTTCATGCAGAATAAGCTAAGGCTCATGAAGAAGTTCTATCATAAACAAATTTCAGAAAGCCTTTTATGATGAAATAAATCTAAAATTGAAAGATTAACACAACTGATTTAGAAATTAATGACAGTGATAATAACGAAGTACACACAGAGAATAGTGTTTTCATTGAAATAATTTTACTCGAATAAAATTAATTCCGAGATTAATGCTTTAACTTTAACTCCACTAGAAAGCATATACTAAAAACCACGAACCATTTACCACCTAAAAAATACAGAGTTGAACCTGTACACGCACATATACATGTAAACGTTAAAAAACTAAAAAACAAAAACTATCGAGCACAATAAAATTATCAGCTAATATATATAAAATGCTTTACGTCATCTTGCTGCTAGTCGTACATTAAATGTGCATGAAGCATTTCCTTATATTATTCAAAAATACTACATTTGCATGTGTTAAATAATGTGTATTTCAAATTGGCAGCGTATATTAGTGAGGTTAAAGACGACCAATTTTTTTGTAAACATACAATTTTTGGTTATTTCAGAAATATTTTATATTCCTCTTCCACAAACAATTACAATATCAATATTTATGTAACATTATGTTTGACATTTATTTGGTTTTTTCTTAATGATTTTAGAATGCAACTCAAAATGTATAGATATATGGAGAGATTTCATATATGGTTTTTACCATACATATGTAATAGCTAAAGCTTTATGCCTATGGCTTTTCGTGTTTTTTTTTGCGAGAGGGAAAAAACTCGCTAAATTCTTACAATTACCTAGAAAAAGACGTAGAGATTTTTTTTTTTATTTTGTATATTTCATTTGTTATAAATATTTTTGTAAAGATGCATTTTTTTGATCAAATGTCTACCATTTTACCAAAAAAAATTCTCGAGCTTTTTCTATTTAAAATTTAAAATAAAAAATAGTTTGTCCAGAGTCAGAATTGGAGGAGAAACCTTTTTGAACGCGGAGTCCTACATTGATGGCGGGTGTTCCATCAATCACCAGCTCAGACAAAATTTCATTTTCAATAGATGAACCAAATATTATACACAATTCAAAGTTTAGACCCATTAGCATAATTTTAATTTTGTTCGTTGTTTTCTTGAAATTATAATTATAATAGTGTAGCCCCTCTAAGCACTTATGGGGAAATATGGTAACAGCGAGGGTAAAAGTATTTCCCAAATTTTAGAAAATTGCAATAATAGTTATTATCTTCAAAACAAAATATTAAATTTACTCCACCCTAAAAAAATCGCACTGCCCTCTTTCAGAATATTAAATAACTAAATAAAATGTAAACAAACATTAAAAAGCTTCGCTTGACATATGTCATTTCAGAAACATTCCTGGAAAGTATTTAAATTTATAAACTAAACTTCATTTGTCCTGTGTCCTTTATATTTTTGTGTACTGTTTTTATTTTATTAATTGTCCTTAGAAAGTACTTGAAGAACAGCCATAAGATGGCATGTTATCTGAAATGTTTACAAGACACACACATTACGGTGCCACGGAACATTGACATAAACGGAACCACTTACTATGATATTCAGATTATGGTCGGCAGTATTAGCTGGACCGTTCGACATAGGTTCCGTGAGTTCGTGGACCTAAATGATAAACTGGTGTCGGGTCAGAGTATTTCCCGTGACTTGTTGCCCCCAAAAAAGGTACAATTAAGCACAACAGAAACAAAGTGATAAGCGAATATACTAAAAAGATTATTAATTACACACAATATTTATTTATTTAGGTCTTAGGCAATAAAAGTCCAGTATTTCTGGAACAACGTCAGCAATCCCTCGAAACATATCTGCAAACGGTTCTGAAGTTTCTGCAGTTCACTATGTGCCGGGATTTTGTTGAGTTTCTTGACTTTAATAAGTACGACATTATATATCTGCTACAGGACATGGCACAGTTGTTCTTCCAGCAGGGTGAAGCAATGTTAGCACGGTCCAAGAGTCATGAGTTCTCTGTGCTTGAAATGTACGCAATAACCGAGCGTCTAGTAATGCCTTGTCCTAGTACGGACAGTGTACTCAAAATATACGATTTTTCACATGTCCTGGATTATTGTTCTCAACTGGAACGGATAACTGTGCTGCCACGTAAAGTATGCTTTATTTATGTTGATAAATTGTAAATAAATAATTTTATTTTTCCACTTGCCAGAAGCTGAACATAGATGCATCGACAATGTGCAAAATGGAACAGGACATTTCGTTGGGAACCAGTAATATAATTCCTGCAAATCTAAAATTTGACCTGAATGCATTTCGAAGCTTACGAAGCATTTTAATCAGTGGCATTTCAACGGAAAACGTCAGTGACGCTGGTGATTATTTGCGCATATTTAAAAATAATGAATACCTAATTTTTTAACCGCATTTAGGTTCGATTCGTGAGACTATAACGGATCTGACAGTAAATAACTGTGGACTGACACAGCTTAATCAAATATTGCTTTGCGATTGTATTCACCGTACGGATAATTTGGATTTAACAAAAACATGGTCAAAATTAGAAGTGGCTGATCTGTCCTCAAATGCAATAACTTCGATTGATATTAGCGTTAAACTATTGCCAAAACTGCGTACGCTTAATTTAGACCGTAACCAGATCCGATCGATTTGTTACTTGAACTGCTTACCTTGGTTAAGCTCGTTGAGCCTGTGTGAGAATCTTCTAACCGATTGCGTAGACTGTCACCTAGAATTGGGCAATTTGGTAACGCTAAATTTATCACAGAATCAGATACGCTCATTATACGGCTTTCGAAAGATGTATTCCCTGGTCACGCTGGACGTGAGTTGCAATCAGGTAACAGATATCGATGAGGTCCAGCATATTGGTGGCCTACCGTTTTTAGAGGAATTAATTCTAACTGGAAATCCAATAGCTGGTACAGTTGGTAAGTGTTTAAGGTTATATACAAACATGTATTTCTTATTTAATATATATTTTTTGCTAGACTATCGAACGCGAGTGTTGTCCAGATTCGGGGACAGGTGCAGTGAAATTTATCTCGACAACGAGAAAGCCGGTTCTGCTGAAACTGATATGGCATTGGTACTGGCCGCTTTACGAATATCGGAAGAGAGTCCTCGATTTAGCAGCATCAAGACCAATTTTATTAGCAGATAACTGCCAACTCCTTTGTCTAAACACTTAATAGATAATACCCATATATGTATTTTATACTCTACATAAATATTTATTGATATTATATAATATATTCTACTTTTTTTGTTAATAAATTTAATTTAAAACGTTTTAAATTCATTATTTTTTTAGAACAAATATATGTTTATTAAAGTTACCTGGCCGAAAGCTCTGTTCGTCGGATGCTGTCAGACGAGCAGTTCCAAAGCGTGTGGTCGATTGCTTTATTATATTATTATTTTCGCAATATGGGCTAAATACTACGTTGCAGGGATACTATCGCAAAGGTTCACAACAACACAAAGTTTGGTTAGGAATGCTTTGTTTTTTTCCTGCGCCGTAATATAATATTAATTTAAAGTAACTGTTTATTGTTTTTAAATGCAAGATTTTTTGTGTTGTTATACATATGATTTTGTTTTGGTAATTTCGCTTCTATTTTTAAGGTTATTTGTAAACTTCGCGGTTGTTGTAGTGGTACTTCGCGCTTAAACTATACAAAATTCAAAAAATATTACAGAAACCTTTGGGGAACGGTAATTAAGCGCGATGGGCAGAACCGCGAAAACATATATTAACAACAAAAAATAATCTGGTAATTTATTAAAAGCTACTACAAATTATATTGACGCGGTTGTGAACCATCGCGTTAGATTTCCTGCACCGTAAAATAGTATACAAAAGCAGCTACAAATCAGACTGGCGTAATAAACACTAAACAAATAAAATATCCTTTATAATTGCTCCGGACACATATAGTATTGCATGATGAAAAATAACACAATTGTGAATTTTGTTAGAGCTTTAAAAATAATAACGGATATTAAAGCTAGGTTTTAATGACATTTAGCACACTTTTTTTATTCTATCTATATTCTTTATTTGTAATCGCATCTTACTTTCAACTTACTGCTTCTTCAATTTACTTTAAACAACTAAAAAAGGTAATTTTTAATACTTATTTTCATAATATTTAGATAAAATATAAACATTTACGCTCATTTTTAGATATATGTTATAAAATGGGACGCATCGTGTGTATAAAGAGGCCAGCATATAAATTAATACGCCCTACGCATAGCCAGGACTTTAAAGGATTTACCAAAATCGAAGTACTTGATGCATTAAAGCGCGTCCGTAAGATGAAGACCTTTTTGGAGTATGGGGCCTGTCCAAACAACATTATTAAATGCGCAAACTTTGTTAATAATAATAAAGTAGTAGATAAATCTATACAAACACTGAAAACAGGAAGCACCAGCAACTGTGCTAAGGTTTATCGACCTGCCAGGAAAAAACTAGATAAATCTACACAGACATTACTAGTAGGAAACGAATGCAATAATTGTGCTAACATCGAAGAGGCTGCCACCAGCGAAACCACTAAACAATCTGCACCACTCCTTGAAAATCCTGACGAAGATGATGAAATCATAGATTTGACTGGTGTAAATGACGTAGGCGATTGGTCCAGTCAGGATGTATTTGAATATTTCGAAAACAATTTTCCGTCAACAAATTCCATTTTCAAAGAGCTAAACATTGATGGACCAGCTCTTTTGAATCTTGATCGAGATACTATTATTAAAAACTTTAAATTTACTTTGGGTAGAGCAATTAAAGTCTACAATCATATTATTAAAATGCGCTCGAAGTATTATTCGAGTTAAACATGTTTCCTAGTTAAACTAAATAATGACATGTATTTGATTACCAGTATATTTAAAAATTGCTGATAAAACATGAATTAACGCAGTATTTTAAAAATATTTATTTAATTTTATAAACGCCTGCAAATGATATAGTTTTTGTTTTTAAATGTAAAATAAGAATACTGGTACGTGAGATAATACACATTTATGCACTGCGCAAATACATAGACATATTTTTTAATCTCTATTTATTCAGGTAAGATATACTGAATTTGTGTATCGATTCTTAATAAATTGCCACAGGCTTTTTGTAAGTATGTATAATGTCTTAAAATCTTGAAAATAAATTACTTATTGTTAACCTGAAATCTGAACCACATTATTATCGAATATTTTGTCTAGTTTATTATCACTCATTGGATCCTGTAATCCCTTGTGGGACATAGGGCCAGTGTGCGACGCCGCACACCGGATTCATTGGCCATTACGGGTTCACACGAGTGGTCAGGTCATGCTAATGTGCTTTTGTGCTGTGCTACTCCTATTGGAGCTACTGTTCTCTAACACTCACAACACATCCCCGATGGTTATGAGTCTTAATTTGCCCTGACGCGAGTTTATTATACATTACCGAATTTCTGACTAAAAAAATCATGCTTCAGCTGCTGAAATGAGAAGCTCATCTGAAAGATATAGATGTATTGGCCTCGATCGTAATTGCGACAAAATTGAATATTGTATAATGATGGAGAAAAAGTGGTTTAGAGGAGGCACAGACTAATTAAGGTTGTATATGCTAACAATTTATTTTTATTTTTCAATCACAGATGCCTTGCCTACATTTTGTATTCCTCGCAGTGCTACAATTAGATTCGAGTAATAAAAGGGACAAGTGTAATTCTAACGTCCCTTAACATACAAGGTTGAAATATATGCTGGATTTAATACGGACTCATGTTGCCTGCCGATTTGTTACAGATCTTATTTATTAAAATAAAAACACATGTTATATACCCTTTATTTCAAAGAGGGTAATATTTAAAAAACTTTTATTTATAAAATAGATAAAAATAACTCAAATAATTAAAGTACGATAAAGTGCTATATTTAAAAAATAAGCCAAAAGGACCAGAAAGAATTGATAAACGTGTGGAAACACAAATGGACATATATTATATAACAGAAATTGTATTATTATTTTATTACGCAGTCCACAATTGTAGTGATTAGAGGGAAGACATAATAAGTTCTTTAGTGATTAATTTAATTGAACATATAACGTACAGTGTGCTCCGTGATTTGTGTTCTCCAGAAAAAACAGCTAAGAGAGGACATATATTATAAACATTTACTTGTAAACGGTTATCTGATCATTACACATCGTCAATTGAGTTTAGTTAAATTATTTTCTTTTTACAAAGCACAGAAGAGTGAAGTGGAATGTATCAGAATATTTAGTCCGTTTGAAAAGTATTGCTAAAAATTGTAAATTTGTCACACAATACGACAGTTGATATATAGTCTCCGGGATAAATGTATTACGGGTTTTTAAGTGGTCGACATTTTGAACCAGGAAGGTAAAAGTACCACTTAATATCAAGCATAGCCATAGCCGAATGGGTTAACGCGTTGGCCTGGCTTATGGGAGGTAAGACTCCTAACCATCGGGGATGTGTTGTGAGTGTTAGAGCACAGTAGCTCCAAAGGAGTAGCACAGTACTAACAGCACATTAGCATGACCTGAACACGGTGTGTTCCTTTAGTTTTTAAAGATTTATACGAAAAAGAATATGATACAATACTCACTTATCGATCGAAGTATGTTTGGCGAGTCTACAGGAGATCGCAAACGCGATTTTGAAAAAAGTCCCCCTTTTTGGGGAGGATTGTGAGGTATTTAATCGAATAAAATCGTACAACCCCTGCAAAAGGTATTTTTTTGTTGTTTTTTTGTGAAAAGAGGGTAAACAGGGTTATAAAAAATCTGAGTGTTATTATAATATTGACACAATACATACATCAAATACACCTTGTTTTACACTTTGTTTGTTTTTTTTACAAACGTCGTCTAAATAGACAAAAGCAAACGGCATAACCTGGTGAACCTGGTGCATGAATCGCTGGAATGTTTGAGCTGCGTTACAAAGACCAAATATAATAACGGGAAATTCGAATAACCCAAACGGAGTTATTATAGCAGTTTTATCAATGTCGTCAGGATTTACAGGAATCTG
>JANSTU010050721.1:0-21433 GCA_027564075.1 Bolitophila hybrida
AAGACTCCTAACCATCGGGGATGTGTTGTTAGTGTTAGTAGCACAGAACAAACAGCACATTAGCATGACCTGACCACTCGTGTGAACCCGTAACGGTCAATGAATCGCACACTGGCCCTATGTCCAACAAGGGATTACAGGATCTAATGAGAACAGGTAGAAGTCAGATGGGACTAGATTTGGGGAATATCTATCCATTAATGCAATGTAGTAGTCGCTGTTGATAGTCTGGCCCTTCTGAAGAAAGAAATTCCGGGCGTGTCCGAAAATACAGACGCCATGACCTTGCCTACAGACTGTTGTGTCTTCGGAGGCTTTGGGTGGCTTTCGCCATATCTTTTACACTCGGCTGAAGCTGTTTCCGGGGTATAGTTATAGATCCATGTTTCATCCATTTTATGTACCGACGCAAAAAAATATTTTTATCACGCGTAAACAACTCCAAACTGCGCTCTGAATCATTTATTCGTTGTTGTTTTTGGTCCACTGTGAGTTTGAGTAATGTTTTGGACGACCTGGGCTAAACTTTCCAAGCCAATGCTGAGCTTGAACGGTATTTTTCCCCATTAAAATCGTGTTTTATTAACACACGAATCTCGTCTTGAATAATAATATTTGAATAATTTACAATAAAATAAAAATTGAAATACCGAAATATATGGTTAACAGAACATACAAAATATTATTATTGTAATAAATATAAAATAAACGGCATACTATGGCGGACTTTAATTTTGAACATTATTACCACGTAGTATAAAAAAAGATATTATATTTTATCTAATTTTATGAGTATATTTACATTTGAAAAACTATATTTTATCTATCGGACTTAATTATATGACTACCACGGTATATATGGAAACAATATGAGTGTTTTATTTTAGTAATAAGCACGCGACTTTTTTTGCAAAATAAGAATCTATAATCTACGCCTTGACCTGATTAAGATGTCACGCATATTAAAAAAATGTGAGATATACAACATGTAACATACATAATCAAAATATACTCTTGTATGTTAGCGTTTATCTCACACACCGATATCTGTATAATAACAATAATGCGATAGTATGGCCATCTGTACGTCAAATATATTTGAAATCACAAACTGTTCTCTATCATCTATTTAGAAACATTTGCAATAATGCGGCACGTCACGCATGCTGTGTACTTCATGTTCGACAATTGCACTCTCTTTTTCGCTCTAGGAGAAATTTTTTTTCGAATTGGAACTGTTTCATAGTTCTAATACGAGTTTGATGTTCCTGTATTAGTTATTTTTGAATGTATGTTTGCAGAATAGTTATATATGTTATATATTTTATGATACCTATTGTTATGTATTTGTGTGAAAAGCAAAGTGTTCAATATTTTAATAAATTAGAGGAAACAACTTAAATAAGCGTTGCGAGGTATTTGCGCTCATCTGTTGTTTGGTGTTATTAATTATAATTATTTTCTGAATAAACAAAAAAAATAAAGTTGGCATTTCTAATGATTTCTCAAAAACAAACTAGTGTAATAAATGAGGTAGTCGGGAGGTCGTTCGGAGATAGCTGTAAACATAAAATTAATTATTTATTATTTTATGATCAAAAAGTAGAGGTGAGTATTATCATTTATTTATTTATCATTATAATGATAAATAATGTCGAATTTATGTATTTTAATAAATAATATTTTTTAAACATATTTTAAACAATTATTGATTTGTCTCAATTAGCATGTTAAAGTTGTGGCACTAAATTGTGTTCGGAACCATTTTGCAATTTAGTAACTGAAAACTTGCTAACTTTGAACGTTTGGAACATTTACAATATAATGTTTTCGGGGTTTGAATATATACAGTTCCACGGTAACGAGTGAATAATTATGATAATGCTTAACAAATAAAAATAAAATATAACGCTAAATAAATGAGTTTATAAATATTTATTTTTGGCCAATATAAGTTGTTTTAGAATACGAAAATCGCCGGTTGTGTGGTTATCCACCATAGCTCATAGACATATAAAATTAAATAAAATGGATATACAAAAATGAAGATATTATGATTTATGCAATATCCACATGCACGTGTAGTTCTAGGAATACGACCGATTATATATTGTTTTATGATAATCGGAACTTCGATCAAAAATGCAAAAATCTTTTTTAACTAGTTTTAGTTTGGAGGAGGCAAATATTTTAACAAAAAAACATTTATGTTATAATAGGTATTGGTTTGGAATAACGGGACATTGGTGCCATCAATGTACATATACACATACGCCCTCTGTATAAAACAATAAGAAAACAATAATATATAGCGTTATAATTTGTGTATAATTCCCGATTGAAAATTAAAAGGCATCGGTAATATATTGTGTTTTTAAGAGCACAGAAGATCCAACATTAGCATGCCTGAGCGATCGTGTGAGAAACCTATGAGATGATGAGATATTGGCTGATATTAGTTAAAATTTAGTTAAGCTTAAATTTAGTTTTAATTTTTTTTTTATTTTTTAACACTGCATCTGTGCATATTTTTATGTTCTATTGATTAAATATAATATTATAAATTTCATTTATAAATGTGATAGAATTGAGCGATCTTCGAATGAATTACGGATGTTGTGCAGATTCCAGAACTTAACGATCAAAACGATATAAAAATAGTTTTGATTTTCTGGTATGATGGAAGGAAGATGCCTTTCGATCGACCCTTAACTGATTTGGCGAAAAACTGAGATTTGTATATGATCGTAGAAGCACAATGGGTGCTGATTGAGACTTAAATTGTTGTTACTTAAGTACACTAGCGTACAAAGTACGAAAAGTACTAATTTTTATATTATTATCACCTTAAAGTACATACATTGAACACCTTTTTGTATTTTTTGTAATGAAATATATAGTATAGTTTTGTTACAAATGGCCGTAACAAAATTGCGTTTTTATTTTTGCGTTTTACGGTGACCAACGTTGTGGCGAACTGGATCATCTGAAACAAAAAGTGTCAATGGATTTAGTTAAATAACAATATGAACGAGAGTCTGATCGATGGATTTAAAAAAATATGCATTTTTACCAAACAAATTTTAACGGACAGTCTAAATTGAATGCTTCAATTTTTACTAACCAATTTTTATCAAAAAAAAAAATAATAGTTCGATTAAACACTACATTTTTATGTATTGAATAAGTCAGCAAAATTTAAAAAAAAAATGTTTGAGTAGTTGTCGAGTAATTTTGGTCACCAATTTCAAAAATGAAATTTCGAGAAAAACGCGATTAAGTAAGTCCATAGTAACAGAGAGTTTGTCAATCTAATTTCCAGTAACTTCCCTTTACAGCCAAGATGTTTTTCACTAAGGTTTCTGGACACGTTCGTTTTAATAACTTCTACGTCACCATAAGGACGAGAATTTATTATCCCAGTGTATGTCTTTGAATCGCCGCCTCCAATATAGTAGCGGTACTGAACATCATGTTTGAAGGACCAATTCTCTGATATATATGTTATACTTCAAAAATATGCAATAAAACAAATCTATGAACATTCAATAGTTTCAAATGGGAAACCCCTTAATCCAGTGCACAAAAATCCTATAAAATTATTATTTACACTATTTAGTAGAAATGCAATAAAACGATAATGCAACCTGTCATGCTTTTCCATCAGACCGTACACCGTATACAAACATACATACAATGTATACATATAAACAATTCTCTAGACAAATTCTAAGACGATATGCACCATACATTCAAAACAATGCATATTATACGAAAGCCAATAAATCTTTGCATATACGCAGGTTTATTTACAACTTGTGGCCTGCCGAATTCTGAAAGAGTTGTCCTTGTAGAATTTGCAATGCATTATATTCAAATAATCAGTGCAAATAATTTGCATGTATATAAAACCATTACCGAATCCTTTTTGTGTGACTAAAAAGTGTAACGATTTCTTAGAAGGAAGGTGGTGTACGCACTTGCGCTTTACTTTGCCGCTTTAAAGGGATAACATAAAAATAATTGTGTAAGCGTATTTTGGCATTGGTTTACCTCGAAAGCATGCTGAGTTCTTAGGTGTACAGATAGTGGGTTGATTAGTTCGTTATCTATTTTAACATTCAGAAATACAAATAAAACATTACATATTATATATATGAATACAAAAATAGGTATAGTAAAAGAAGATCTGAACAATATTAAGTTAAATCAATTTTGGTTTGGCTTGTGGTAGCGGTGGAGCAGTGTGGTCTTAGGTTACTGTCTCTCAACCGACCGTGAGTTTAAATTAAACCCTCGTACAGACATAAAAAAAATCATCACAAAATAGTTTCATGTATTTTATCCATATGTTACTATTCCCAAGGGGAATCTCGTTTTTTTTTGTTCCGATAATTATTTGCAAAGCTTTTAAAATTAATTTGAAGATATTCTGGGAACAATTCCCTTGCATTCCAAATCCCGACCTTATGCCTCTTAATATAACCTATTTCTTCTTTAAGTTTTTTGAAAGATTAATCGTTATATCATAGACGAGATCATAACTGGGAACAATATATAACATACCTGTCTAATATCCTCCTTTGTGATCCCTTAATCTACCATACAATACATACAAACCGACGTATTCCTACAAGCAAAGATCTCTAGATTTTTTTGTGACAGATCTCATTATACTTACTTTTGTTTTTGATATACTTTGATCTCAGAAATTCTCACAGTTAAAATATCTTTAAACCAATTTGCATTTGTACGTAATTACGGTCTAGGAGTAACAGAAACTATATATATGTTATGCTCAAAAAACACGCATTGCGTGAGGTGCTGGAATGCCCGCTCAAGGCTATTCATTTTCGGATCTCATCAGATCTCTACAGAGGCGGTGCATATTCTCCTACTCGATCAGATAGAAGAATCAAATCATATTGTTATTTTTTGTATTGTTTTTAACGCAATGGAGCATATTAAAAGGAGGATTAATTTAAAAAATAGAATATCGAGTATAACTGCACATTGAATGAAAAATCTAAATATTAGTGTTAATTAATTGTATTCTGTAAATTGTATATAGACTTCATGATTTCTTTTTAAAAAATAAGATTAAATATAAATACAAATGGCATAATATTATGTGTAATTCAAACGTAATATATATTTGTTAAAACTTACTACCATTATCATTAAAAGAAAAATCACATTATATACAAAGTATACTTAAAAAAACATCAAAAATATATTTGAAAATTTTCAAACACTGAATGTTGATATGATATTGATATTTTTAAAATTATAATACATCATACATAATTATTGATTTCACAATAAAATAAAGTTTCCTATTTTATATTATTTTAATTTAATTAATTGATAAAATCTAGACTAATTGATGCGAAATTCTGAAGGTTAGGTCTTCCAGACATAAGACTTCTCTGAACTCGATTATTTCGATATTTTTACGAAATTATTTTTAAACAAATGACTTTTAAATTGTAATGTAAATGGTAATATTATCGCGGTGCATTAATGAACGAAGAAGAAGAGCCTCTTATATTAAAGACACTACCCAAAATGTTTTTCAATAAAGGACTGGCACGCAATGGTGTTACGTTGACCCATTTTTTCCTTAAATTTTCACAATTGTTTTATTATATTATTAAGAAATAACTACGGTTTCCATCCAAATGATTGTGAAACTAAAGACTAAATTTAAATTTAAATTTCAATATTTGAGAGCTGTTTGGAGTTTCGTTTAGTTTTGTTGTTTTATTATCCAAAACTCCTGGAACTTTCTCTGGTTCAAAAAACAAACCAATCGATATATTTAAATATATATATATACATATTACATATTTAAATTGGTGTATCGACATCGATTGTTTTGTGCTGGTGTTGTGACCATATATTTTCCAAAAATGTTTCAATTAAAATTGGAATAACGATCACTCGACTTTTGTACAAAAACTCAATCTATTTTTATATAGTAAAACTTACCACACATGGACTTACATTTACCATCAGCATTCCAGTCCAAGCTAATTTTCACTCGAAATTTTGCTCCAGTTTGTTGGATGAAGAAAGGGAGGCAATTCCACCCAAAACAAAATACGGATCCTTGGCTAGAAAAACGAGATATCGATAGAGTATTTGCTCAACAGAACACTAGGCCTATGTTTCGCAAGAAATTAAAAGTACAGAGACTGGATGTATTTTTTATCAAATTTAATTATATAAAATCATTCAATATTCGTCTCGAACATGTTTGAGGAGATTCAACGTGTTGAATTTATATTTTGTTTGAGCGAACATTCATTTTTTAAAAGTTTATTGAAAAACTACCTTTTAATCTGTGCTTTTATCATTCGAGAAACTTACGATAACGATCGAACTTTTGAACTATGTGGTCCATTCTGAAGGTCAAATGCCAAAGAATAAAATAAAATAAATTGTGGTTTAAATTATATATTTTATTACATAAAACAGCCGATTTTAATTTATATTGATGACTGCGGCGACATTGCACATCTCTGGAGAGAAACTGATTTTTGAGATTTTTTAGTTTCAATGCGGATGCCGGTAATATAACATCGAGACAAACGGTGGAGAAGTGGTTTTTTTACACCGGAAAACATCAAAAAAGTCCACCGAATCGTTTCCGAAAACCGAAAAGTGAAATTGCGTGAGATAGCTGACACTTTGAAGATATCAGAAGGCAGTGTGCACAGTATTTAGCATGAACATTTGTCCATGAGAAAGCAATTCTCAAAGTGGCGGCACCCACTGCTCACAGTGGACCAAAAACAACAACGTGTCGATGATTCTGAGAGCTGTTTGACAATATTTATACAATATATTTCTCAGTGTATTTTTTATTGACTTGTCTTTTTATCTGACTCGATTACGATCACGAGCTTGTCAATTTAGTGCTAGCTATTTGTTTAGACCACATAATAAATATAATTGTTTGTAAGAAGAACGATTAATAGTTTTTTTAAATCCTTTATTGTATACTAACATTTTTTAATGTCATTTATTCGCAACATAAAGAATTTAAATAAAATTAAAATATTTTTAATAATTCGGAATTTTTAACACTATTATATTTCCAAACTAGCGAATAATAATTTATTTATATAAGATATATTTATTTCTAATAATTATTATAAAAGAAAGGCATTCAAACATTTATATTAATTTCATCGCTAAAGGATGATCCTTGGAGTTATTTTCATGAGGATTTATAAAAATATTTTGTTTATTTAATATGTTATAATTTCAAAATAAACTTTTTATAAATAAATCAAGATACAACATTAACATTTAAAAAAAATATGTTTGTATGTATATATTATTTTATTCCTAAGATTTGATTTTAGATTATTTCAAATCTTCAATGCACTTTTAGTATCTATGATAAGTAAGCAATATAAAACAAAAAATAATCTCTAGCATGTAAAAGTAGAGCCACATGAGATTTTCACAAAAAAAATAAATACGTTAAAAACTGATTGTATGCACTTTTATTTTAAAATTGGATTTTTCATTATATTTATTTGCATTCTAAACACTTTTATACACACACTCCAACAAAGCGATATTCCAAAGATGTCAACATAGTGAAGTTGTTCTTTCTAAATGTCTAAATTATGCTGTTCAGTTTAAATTTTAGATTATTATAGGTTGATTAGACGAATAAAGTTATTCAAGCATTTTCCATAATATTACTTTGTCGAAGAGCACATGGCACCGATGGGTGTTAGCTCTTTATGATAGCTCCGCCCATTCAAACTCAGCGGTCGTACGTATGATATGCGCAGTCATGCTGAAGCATGCGGCACTAGAGCTTTAGTGCAGTAGTAAAAGAGAAACATAATGCATTACAGAACAGCTATATAATCGAAATACACGACAAAGCAAGACAGAAGAATATGGTTCACAAAATGCAATTTTTGTATAATATTTCTTGAATATTAATTAGTGTGCATTTTAATTAGAAGAATAATGGCAATGCACAAAAAAAGTCTACTGTGTGTCGGCGAAAAATCTCCCTAATGGCCTAAAACAACAACAAAAAACACTCACAGAAATGCAGAGCGCATGTTTTGATGCTGCGGCCCGAGCGGGTTCGTCGTCTGTCATTAACGCACACTTGGAGAATTATATGACCAAACATCAAAACCTTTATCTCGACGAGCCAAAACGACAACAAAAACATTTAATTGCCATTAAAATAACCTGGGCGAAGCGCCGGCTCTACTTATAATTTCATGCGCAGTGGCAGTTTAGCGGATTTATTTATGGCTTTCTGCTATTACACGATTCGCTGGTCGCGCCAAGAAAAATGGAGTGCGGAAAGGCTGCCGCAATAAGATGAGCTTAAATCCAAAACAGATAAAAGAAATTATTCATTTATTACGAGATGAGGTAGTATGCACTTTTTGCTTGCAATATACAATAGATAATTATTGCGGTTGCATCTCAGACGCACATATGCAGTGTGTCCTTGTCACACTCACACTAAACCCTTTTTTTGTCTCTGTGGCTATGACACAATGAAACAGCACCATAAAACACTCATCGGTTGTTACACACAAATCGCGTTCCACAGCAGTATACGCACAAAACGAAACGACCCTATATGATTGTCTCTGTTGCACATATGATTTACGGCATTATATTATTTCACTTGCTCCGTAGTAAAATTACGGAATTGATATGTATTTATGGGACTTTTGGTTGAGCATAATACAGGCCCATTCAAAAGAAGTGTATACTCGTAATATACGTCGGTTTGCGAGACGACGTCGTTGTTGAAGCGCGCGCGCGAGTAAAAAAGTGTCCGAACGTTTGGTTCTCGCGGCATGTTAAGATATTTTCGATTTGAAACGTACTAAGTAGTCAAACTGAAACGTTGGCGCTTAAAGCACGTACTCGGAACGTTTTCCTCGGATAAAGTTTTATATTTATTTGTGCATACACACATACAAATACACTTATATGAATTGTTCTCTGTGAATTTATGGCAACCATTAAACAGCAATAAGAAATTGCATAAATAAAAATCGACGGCGATTGCGTAAAGTATTTGTCTTCTTGTGTGTATACTCGCCGGCTAGAATTGTGCGTGCGTGCATTTTGTTTGGACCTTGTTGCGGAACACTCAAACACATTCACCCAAACAATAATAACAATAGATGCAGTTTTAAAGTGACCCCTGATACGATACACACAGATAAAATTGATTGTGCAAACACATGTGTTAGTTACTAATATATACAAATACATATACAGTGGTGTTCATATAAGCACGCAGTGAAACAATAGTTAGCTTTTATAATTTATGGGGTAAAGTGTCAGAAAATATAAAAAATTAAAAGTTCATTCGAGAAACGAAGCGATACGGAACTAGTGACACACACACAAATACGTTCTTAATAACACATGTGCACGGATTTCTGAAGTGGAACTTTACCGGATTTCTTTGCAGTGAAATGAAGTAGCAAAAGGTGCGGTTAATTGTTTTTTAATTTAAACAAAATATGTATTTGTTGATTTTAATTGTTTTTAAAAAGGGAAAATGTTGCACTGTTTCATAATATGCATTATATGCTTAAATGTCACAAACCATTGTATTGATCATAGTTTTTTTTTATAAATTATTTTTTTTTTTAATTCATATAAAATTAATTTAATAATAAATTTTATAGCACATTTATTTCACTTTTTTTCTAAATCGAATACATCCTTTCTTCACTTATACTACGTTTTATATATTTTGAATAAATTTAATAATGCAAAAGAACGGCTCAAATCTAATAAATATATTAATTATTATTACAAATATATATACTTTATATATATTATGGTTAAATATCGTACTGTTTATAGTTTAGAAAGTTTGCTTTTATGACATTAACTAAGAATTCTCAAAGTTGAAAATCAAATATTAAATTTTATGAGTAAAACTTGCGCAGATTTTAGGAATATTATATATAAATGTTAAATACAGAAACTTACATATTATGAATTTTACAGAGATTTGGAATTAATTAAAAAAGTACGAAAACATATTTCTATTTTTTTCCTTTTTATTTTAACTAAATTCAGAAAATTTATTTTGAATACCTATTATTCAAATCAATTAGGTGATAAACCAAAGAATCATTGAAAAACATTTGCTTATGCTTATCAAGTTTTATCGCCCCTCCTGAGCATATTCAAGTCTTCGCAACATTTAAACATTTAAAACAACATACATTCTCACAGAGTTAATAAACCATTATAAATGATTTAATTATTTTCCTATCCGCGTATATCAAAACAAACTCACACCACAATTCAAAACACTTTCCGTGCTACTAACAGTCGCACATTCTTACATACATATTTATATATATATACACATAAACACGCGCTCACAGACAATAATATGAGTGGTTGCGTAAATCTTTATGAGGTGACTACAAATTTTACGAGCATTTAATAGCCCATTCTTACACAACGGGGGGATCTCGCGCAGAGATGAAATCAAGGGTTTAGAAGAGTTTATTTGTTCGTTGATATCGTGTGCATTTCTGTGTTTTTATTCTCAACAACGGAGTTTGTGCATCAATATACTACATACAAAAATCTATATACGTTTTCTTTATATACATATATATATATATTTATTATGCGTAATTAATTCAGTCCAAAGCCGTACCTGCGTGCCCCTTTGGCTTGAGGTGCATTTTTATAGATATATAGAAATTGAGCTGCGACAATGATTTATATACGACATTTTCAAAGTATCTGTGCCTAATACACGTATTCTTTGTGCATTCTGCGGTTTAATCGCATTACTATACGGTGACTTTTTTAGTACTTGTTGGGTTCAAAATGTAACATACACGTTTGAATAAAATAAATAAATTAAACACGCTTGAATTTACAATAATTTATATATTCAATTATATTATATTTTCCGATTATAAAATTGTACTATAAAATTCTCACTTCAAAGAATATTCATTATAATATTTAATTTATTCAGTTAGTTCCATAAAGGATGCGGAAAATTTAAAAAATCTTGTTTTTTTTTGATATAAATGAACATTTAATGAAACGCGCTTTTTTCATCAAATAGTACATATATTTAAGTACTCATATGTTTTTTTGCGTCCAAATGTATAACAAAAAAAATATGGCGTCCAGATGTCAAAAAATATTGTTTTCTGGATACACTTGCGGTGAGCAAGATAACTCTTACCACTTCACTTAAAAATCCCATCTTTCTCGAAGGTGCGATTGTAATTAGAAATAAACTCATGATAGATTCGAACCGATCGGTGAAACGTATTTCGAGAAATCGTAGCTGTACTTTTGAAAAAAAATGTAATATTCTTTTATTTTCACATGTAATGCAACATTGTTTTAACGACAAATTAAACTAGGTATATACATGATAAATTCACAACTGGTATTAAGTTTAAAAACTAAAATGAAAGAAAATATAACTATTTAAATATTACAAATTATTTTCTTTCAATGATACATTACTATACATTTTATATAATACAAAATTATATCCTGTTAATTTAATAATAATAAAATGAAAAATATGTGAATGAGGTATTTATCAAAATTTACTATAAAGATTCCACAATATAGTTTAGAATCTCTATACTGAAGGTGGTATCGTATTATATTATATTCTCAATGAACTGTGAACAAATGAAGCATCCGTTTTCCAACTATTTAAAACTTCAGAAAATTGAATATATTTTAATTTTGTATTGATTTCCATATTTGCATTTGTTCAACATCAAATGTACCTACATTTTTTTGTATCCTAAACTTGATATAGTGCCAACACGTGTTTTGTATTATAGTTTATATAATGTTAGACAAAAAATGCAAGTTTACATATCACTTACCGAATATTCACCACTTTTGTCTTGGCGTTCATCATTATTAGCCCAAAACACTAAGTCTATTGTCGTATTTAAATTTATAAAACCATTTTTTGTACATATAATTGAGGCTTAAGCGCGGTTAACATATAATCTATAGCTTCAAATAAACGAGACTACACTATACTTCTAAATGTACTTAGAGCACAAAATAGAATAATTTTGTGTTAATTTTGTTTTTATTTTAGGCACATATATAATAATTGTGTTGCATCTTTAGCGTCAAAAAAAGTGTGTGTTTTTTGCAACCCATTCAAAATATATATTTTGAAGACCAGATAAAAATGTCCAATAAGAAAAACATTGCACATTATTTTCCAAGTTGAATCTTTTCTTCCACAATTCCTTTTCCATTTAGAACTTGAAATCTGATAGTTACAAAAGTATATAACAGACATTGTTCTCAATTCTGGTTGTAAGACAAGTACATCAAACAAAGACGCACACTTCTTTGGTTTTCAAAATAAATCACATTTACTGTGAGCTGAGACGGCCTTACATGATGTGTGGCACATCAAAATAGTAATTAAAATCAATTGAACCGTACAATGCTTTACTGAGATACCGAGTGAACACACATACACACAAACGTACGCGTCTACACATTGTTGAACACATGTGATTCTATATAAATTATGAGTTTGCTATTTGCATTGGTGTAACGTTCGGAATAAAAACAGATGTTTATGAATGGAATAAGATTTTATATATAAGATCTTAAATATTGATAACAACCATTAAATGCAGACTTATTAACTGATAATAGTTTTATAAATACATTTTATATGAAATATGATAGGTGATTTATTTTGTAAATTGAAACTGTTTTCTAAAACTTAAAGTATGTGATTTTGTGTATATTACATAATATTCAACTAACTGTTTACACAATAATAATTTTAATAAGAATAATGCTATAAGACACTTTAACCTCAATTTCTCATTTATAAATATTAAGAATTATTCACTAAAATATAATTGGACAAATAAGTTATTATTATGACAGTTACAATGAAGATTGTTTTTATATTTTGTGTTATTTTTTTAAAATTGGGAAATGCTAACGTATATTTTCTATGTTCGAACCTAACAAATACATGCTCTTTATATATTATATAATGTTAAACAGAATCGTGAAAATATTACAGAATAAATAATGCATATATTCTTAAGGCGCCAAGGGTCACCGAACCCACTACCGAAAGCCTTGAGCTACACTGCAAATAAAAAATAAGACACCATACACACAACATCAGATACTCTCTGGCTCACAACAAAAGAACTTTATATACATGACATATATAATAATAATCCATAAATTAATATACATACTTGTATTTATATATATATATATATATATATATATGTATATTGTACTGTATTAATGATCTATCTTATGCGATTATATAATAATGGGGCAGAACTGTGTAGCGTGCATTTAAAATTGATCATCTTCAAATTATTAAGCGCATAACGGCCTGCGGGGCCCTCGCGCTCATGCATATAACATTGATGAAGTTGTGCAGATCGAGTTCGCGCGTGCAATATATAATTGTTTACTTTAGCAGTGTGCGTACTCGCTTACTTATAACCATTATCATTTAATTGCAAATAACTTTGTTGCACCGATATTTTTTATTTGTTTGAAATAATTTTAACTTGAAAAGTTTTAATTTGAGAGCTAGTTGCCGCGATAATCATATGCGCATATATATACATATTCTGTTGGTTGTAAACTTGTGGTGAAATTGATCGCATGCATAAAAAACACCATGCGTAATTATGCTCATGTTTGGCCAATGTGTGGCGCTTGCGACCAGTATTAAGTTATTATTTTTTCACATAATATAAAATATATAGTATATGAAAATTGCAATTCTTCATACAATATGCAAAAACGAAAATAAATGCATATACTCAGCGATTATCGCCAAGTTATTTGCTCTGAGGAAGACCGCGAAACAACACAGAACAAGTCTTAAACGATTTGAACAATCAAAATGCACACTAATACATACATACATGGATGCCATACGCATAAATATGCTGGCCGAACCACTTACAAGAGAAAGGACAGGTTCAAGCCATGTATATACGCAACACAAACAAAAAAAGAAGCGCACACTGAACCTATAATTTCAAGCCAATGAGCAATTTAACCCTAAAGCATGTGGAAAAGGAATTAATAAAACTGGCGATCCGCGGCGCTCGAAACACGTTTCAGGTGTTTTCAGTTCGTTTTTGCGCATAAAGCGTTTGAACGCATATCGCATATTCTGTGCTGTACATAATATTATATGTATCTTTTATATGCTATATATGCGCGCTCGGCCAGCAGTTTTTAATGGCCGGCCAAAATGAGCACATTATGTACAAACAGGAAATCATTTTTCGCACCTCCTTAAATCATATTGCAGGGCAATTAATGCGGCCGTTCGTGTGCTAAGATTAAAATTCAATTACATTAATTTATTGGTTGTTATCTTTAACGCACGCATTTTTCGAATCAATTGCGTAACGCCCGACCACCGATCACCTGTGGCATTCCAAGGCACTGAGCGACGGCTGTTCACAGAGAGCACTTTAAGAATGCAACTAAACAGCCATAATAAATATATTAGGTAGCTTTGCATTTACATGTCTTATACATGCACTCCTTTATATATTTAGTTGCGCAATCACTGGGTTTTACTTAGTTCTACATTCCGAATGCAAATAACACAAAGCATTCGGCCGAGCCCTTTCCTTCTTGCTTTGCTAATGGAAAATTACACTATTCTTAGCTATACTTATAAGATCTCGGTTTGTGTCCAAGCGAGAAGCACGCATAATTTTGAATTTATGACTCAATGATAAACCCCACGACAGTTTTACGTTTTCGCTGACTTTTGTAGTATTTATATACAGCAGAAATATATAGGTATATACATTATATAGTGATTACACACGCGTGCGCTCGCAGTAGTTTGCGTGTGTTTATCGCATTTGTAACTAAATAAGGTGTACATAAATTTAAATTATAAATGTTTATATTTATGGTGGTTTTTATGTTTTACTATGTAAAAGACATGATGGATCTAGATTTAGTTATTTAGGAATTATATTAGAACTAGACTCATTTTGAAAAAAATGTTTAATCTAAAGGCTTTATCTTTATTAATAAAAACTAAATTATTGTCAATAAAAATAAATGTTCATTGTGTCAAAGCTACTTTTTATGGTCTAAGCCGTCTTCTTAGTTTCTGGAGCAACGTCACTATAGACAGGACAGCTTGTATTGCTTGATAATCTTGCAATGATTGAAAATCATACTATTTTTTTCAAAAAATAAAATATAAACTGTTTATACTCAGCGCTTTCTATAAATACGCAATTATTTTGCGTTCTGTCTGTACCCAATTAATTTGACACATATCCGATTTTAATTATTGAAAAGACATTTAGGAGGAAGAAATGAAAACTCTTAGAATTTTTTTACTATTAAAATGCTATCACAAGATTCAGAGATTAGACTTTTACCTCATATTTAAGAAGGTTCAAACAATCTTTTAAATCAACAAAAAAAAAAAATGATTTGTTAAAAATACTAAAGTGGTGTTACTCCCTTACCTTCAGACATCGTTGAAACGCCACTAACAATTTGATTTTTATAATAATTTATAATAATTTTTGCACAAATTATCTTCTATTATAGGCATTAATTAAACATTTGATTCGTCGTTCTTTATAGGCTCTGCAGTGATTTTTATTATTTTATCTATAACCGTATTGAAGAAGTCATTGCTTTGTTAATGCTATATGAAAAACTTCATATCAAGGCTTCGAAATACCAACTCTACAGAAGCTATGACTTAATTAGCCTTTTTCGAAAATGACGTTCTGAAATTAATATTGGAAATATTATAAATTGATTATAAATTAACCTTATCGAAGTCAATTTTTTTTTGGGCAGTTGCAGTTGTTTACATGCATTTGCTGTTTAGAATACACATATTTTCTGATGACGCATTTTCTTTTGAAGTTTAATATGAGCACAACGGTAAATTACATAAGATTTGGGTAAATTAAGAAGGCAATGGCAATATATGCCAATGACGTACAACTGGAATTTATTTGTAAACTGATCCATTTGTTTGAATCGGTATATGAGCCGTTTCGTCGAATGGCCGTTTAGCCGCTTTTGTTATGTACAAAACATTTACGCTTGCGCGATTCAATTTATTAGATACATTAATGTAACAAGCATTCGGCGAAACGGCATACATTCGTACATTCGTTTAAATATCCTTAAAGTCAATAGTCGGCAGAAAGAACGAAGATAATTCATTTATACGGTCATGAATTTAAAGTCAAATATAAGATACATGGAGCTTGGGTTTATGTAAATTGATGGAAACAATGTACCGTTATTTCAAATCAATAACCTATTTCACATATAGCCCGTAGCAAGAGCGCTACTAATTTAAAATACTTGCTCCAGGCCATAATTCCTTCTTTTTTTAAATGTGCAAAAATAGTAAAATATTTTAATTCTAATTGAATTTGGATTTGGATATATTAAAAAAATATCTTAAACATAATATCGTACAATGTTATTCTATAATAATAATTTACGGATTCCAATAAAACAAATTTTTAGACTACTACATATAAACGTTTTACTAATTTAAAATATCAATTTTTATCTTTAATTTTTTGTGGAATTCATAATGTTATAAAAAAATGTTATTTTATTTTTATTTAGAATGAACATTTTTTATATAATATCAATATAAAAATTCAAAACATTCACCGACTAATATATTAATTTAAAACCTATTTTCAGATGGCATCCCATAAGTAATGAGCAAATACAAGAAGATAACCTCCACCGCTTACAACCCCTTGCATATCGATTTGTAGCTTAGAGTATTATCAATCCAAATAAAGCTGCAAAATGAATCCCGAGAACTTTGCCATGTCTTCATACCAGTTTGTAAACTCGTTAGCGTCCTGCTATCCCCAGGCTCAGCTGGGCCAGCAGCAAGTTCATCCTGCCTCCAATAACAACAACAGCACCACAACCTCTGCCGGAAACAGCCAGACAGGCAACAGCGAATACTTTCCTGCATCGGCATATACGCCAAACCTGTACCCGAGCACCCCACAGGCGCATTACGCAAATCAGGCCTACAACCTGGGCGGCCAACAAAATCCATCGGACATGGTAGACTATACCCAGTTGCAGCCACAACGAATACACCTGCCTAACCAACAGCAGCAACAGCAACCTGCCCAGCCACCAATCAATGCGGCCAGCTGCAAATACGAAGTCACCAGCGGGAACAATAATACCTCAATCTCAAGTCCACAGGATCTAACCACAGCTCGTGACATATCACCGAAACTATCACCGAACTCTGTTGTGGAAAGTGTGACTAGGTCCCTTAAGACGTCCGCTTCTGTGGTTTCCTCCTCAAATGTGGCCAGTAATCATGCGGCTATCGGATTGAACAGTAGCACTGGACACACAACACTACCAATGCACAGTCCGGGTGGCGGAGATTCAGATACTTCTAGTGAAAGTGGGAACGAGGCCGGCGGAAGCAGTCAGACGAGCTCAGGCAAAAAGGGAACGCCACCGCAAATCTATCCATGGATGAAGCGTGTGCATCTTGGCCAAAGTAAGTTTTCTTTTAATTTTGTTTTTATTATTATTATAAGTGAGTTTTTTGTGTGTGAAAAAAAAAAAATAAAATATTCTTAATTTACATATTTCGTTACATGGATAACTGCGTATCTTGTACAAGTTCTTTATAACTTTTTAATCGACTCAAATTAAATATTCCATGCGATTTCCATCGGCAGACTATGCAAACAAGCCTCTCGCATAGCATAAACATAATATTTTATGTGTATTTCACTTGTTCACTGCAGCCTTATCGAGCGTCGTTCAGAAATATCGTAAACTGATTATTAATAATGCATGTTTAAGGTTTCGAACATATATACATGAACAAAATATAAAAACAAGAACATGATTTGTGTGCGCACGTATAATATTCACTTGTATACATTTATAAAATTTGTATATATATATATATTATATATAGTATATACTCACTTATATGTACTTTATTCTTCGTTGAGCTGCTATATTTTTGCGAAAGCGCGCATATTTATCGAATGAAAATGTCGCACAGGTTCTTAACCTGGTCAACGAGCAAGCTCGCGCGCGCGATTGTAATTTCCTATTCATCATATTTAAATATATGTGAACTTGAGAATGTTATACATTTTGACTGGCACATCGTATACACTGAGACCGTCGTCCATCGACATACATATATATACGAAAATGTGCATACGAAAATATGCGTGAGCACCAAAATTATGCATGCGATATTATTGCATAATTTTAATTCAAAATATTATGTTTCGCAAAAAGATTTTTTAAACGTGTGTGTATATATATGTGTGTGTGTGCGTGCGCCTCCCGAAGATATATCGAGTCGCACGAGACTCGCCTAAGACGTATAACGTGTGATTGATTTATATATTGAGTGGTACTCCAAGAGGCTAAATCACGATTGACAGAGATGCGCGTGCGTACGCAAATGTATTGGATTGTATATTATGCAACATTGTAAAGTACAATGTTTTTTTATATTTAAATTCAAATTGATATGGAAATGCAGAATAATTATATAGTCTGAACTTAAAACGCATATTATGCTTTCCAAAATATCTCTTATTTAATTCCAAAACAAAAACCACTTGACTTATGTTTATTTTCGTCGTTCACGTGTTTACGAAGTTGTTAAAAATATCCGTCATCGCGTTCTTTCAAGTTTTATTGTATCCAGATCGTGTATATATGCTCGCACAGCGGAGAAAAAATATACAATCCAGAAAATGAGCACAGTGCGCTGTCGATTTGTTTTTCATAGTATATGTTTTGACGTGATATTGTGGCTCTTACGATTATTTAATTGATTGAAATCCATGCGAGAGAATGATGATTATTTATGTGCGAACCAAAATAAACTGAGTGTGTATATGTAAAGTCATACATACAGTTCCATTGAGTGGTATGCGATTAAATCATAATTAAACTAAGCACAAATGGATAATTTAATAGAAAATATAAATATAACTTTGGTGGTCTTGAAGTATATCTTATACAACCCACGAAAAGTTTATTTTCTTCAAAATACAAAAAACCGCTTGAAGACATTCACGAAATCCAAAGAAAGCCCTTTGCAAATTATATGCATTAAAACTGTCGATTTTGGAGAAGAGAATACGTACTCACAAGGCAGGCTTCAATCGCTAGTCAAAATACTGCGAAACATTTTGAACGAAAATTACACCGTAATTTTGGCTGAGATTCGGGCTCGCTCGAGAGTTTTCATTACATTATCGTAATTCCACCATGATTAAGATATTTTATTTTGGAACAATTTGTAAAACACCCAAAATTACTACGGTCCGCAAAACTTTTTAAAATATTGCATTTTTATAAAGCCATTACACTTGCATCCACGAAAAATGGACAAAATAAAACGAAATTAAATCAAAAGTCGTGTATATATTTTTGTGTATACATAGTATAAGCATAAGATATGCGCGTGTTCGATTAATATATTTATATATATGTATAAGAAAACTGGCTGGTGCGCGTGTTTCAAATCGTTGTCGGTCGATTATCATAATTGCACTTTGCGCGCGCTTTAAAAAAATGGCTTCTTCCAATAAAACGGTTAAATGTGATTGTCTTTCTCTCTCGGTCTGCCATGCAATTACACAATTATTCAAAATTACAGTAGGCAGTGCACTGGAATTATGTAAATTATCGCGCAGGGTGAACGAATTCGAGTCCGCTCATATATGACAAGTATGCGTTTTCATAAAAGGAATTCGGGCGATGTCATGCATGGTGGGAGTGTCTTTGATTGAGAGTTTATTTACGAGAAGTGGTTATACTAAAGTATAAATATGTGTTTTATAATATATAATCTGCGTTGTGTTTATTATTTGCATAGTTTTTATAAAAACACTTGCCAATCTGTATACTCTCGGACCATAAATGTATAGTTGCTTAGACTTTAAAACGAATTTCTGAGATATCTACATTGAATTCGGTTAAATAATGTTTTTTTCTTCATGTTATTTTTATAATATATGTTCTCCATTTAAAATATTTACATTATTATTCAGGAAATGAGATATAATTATAATTATTAATATTTTCTGTCTAAATCTCATTTAATATACAAATTCATATTTAATATTTAATAAATGTACAGTGTATTAACAAATATTTACCGTAATATAAGATTGTAGTCTTCTACAATATACTTAATTTAATTTTAATTTATGAAGATCATCGTATTGGATCTGGAGTATTGGAGATTGCTAATTAGAATCTTCAATCAATGTTGGATATATATGTTTGAATGATAACAATTTCAACAGCGAACGACATTCGACAGCGATTGAAAAAGGTTCGCTTTAAAATATTTGGTACCACAACCCACAACATTCAATTTTGTTTTTATTCGATATAGGCCACTTATTGCAACTATGACAAGCGTTTTTAATAATAATAAATAAAACAAAATAGCCAATTGTCGATTCCATAATTAAATTAAATATATATTCAGAAAGAATATATTAACAATTAATAAAAAATAGACACAAATTTACCAAGGTTTATTGAAAAGACTGTTTAAATTTTATAATATCTTTCAAATTTTGTACTTCAAAATTCGTTCGCTTTAAGCGAAATTCAAAGTATCGTTTTTCGAAGCAAATCTGAAATGAAAAGAGAAAATTCTTCGATAATGTAAGGGACCATATTTAATCATTCGCGCTAGTCTGTACGTCCTTTGCAGGACGCCTAAAAATACAGCCACTTGAAAAAAATAAAAATTTATACTTCAAGAGTACTTTTAAAAAAATATATTTTTATCAAATGTTTTGGTTAAAACGTTTAAAAATATTTACTTTATTATATTAAATCTATAGCAATAATTTACATTTTTTCAAGTAATCGTAATTACCTAATAATTAAATTATATATTTGTATGTATGTATATATATATACAATACATACGGCCTCTTTAAGATACACCTGTTCTAGTAAATACACAGTTTCATAAATACATAATTGTACGAAACAAAACAAAAATACATAATTTTACGATTACATACATTATACTCATTTAATAATAACATACTTAAACATTCTTTCATCTTCTTAATTAAATGTTCATGCAATAATGCACATGCACATTGCATAGCTCCAACCCAACATATAAATAAACATAACGTCGTGTTTGCACTATATGCAAATCTATATAAACATACAAAATAAGATACATATACAAACATACAAATAATGTATGCATGCGTTCGTGCTAATTTATGGTGTGCCTACAAAATCAAACAAAATTATATTTAATTAATTTTCTGCATAATAATTTTCGTAATGACTGCATTAT
>JANSTU010050732.1:0-21423 GCA_027564075.1 Bolitophila hybrida
ATTGTGCAAATAAACTTGCAGATATAAATGCAAAAATCATGATTTCATGACCTACTATAATTTTCTGTAAGTATTAGTGTGTTACAGTGTTTTTTCTTTAAAGAATAATTTCATTTATTTATAATGTTTGTAAAAACTTAACCTTAATAGTTAATAACTTATTATCTCGAAAACGGTAATGTCTAGATTAAAACTTTCTGTAGTTAAATTATAGGTGACATTATAGCGCATCAAAATATCAAAAAGAATTAAAAAAATTATAGTATATTATTATATTTTGAGAAAAATGCAATTATAATAAAAAAATTCACAAAAAAAAAATATTTTGAAGAGCAATTACTTCAAATTTAAAAGTTGTATGTAAATAATTTAATTATTTATAAATATGGTTATTCAATACCAGAAAATTAAGAATTGTAATTTTAATCTATTTATATATAACTACCTATATTTTTATTAAATTATAAATTAAAAGACATCAATTCAATTTCTATAAAAAGGTGTGGACCGAATGTAAACCAAATGAATATCGATTGCAGAAAGTTGTCAAATTCTATCTGTAAATTGTCATTTGAAGGCCTACCGAAGATCAATTGCAGAAGGCTATCTATTTTATATGAAGCACAAAAATTGCAGAACGTTATAGGTGATAGGTCTTTATATGAAATAAACAAATATACTGTATAAAATCGTATCTCCCATTTGTCAGTGGTTAAATCGAGGCGCTACGGATCCAAATGTCGCAGGATCAAATACCGGTGTAAAAAAAAACATTAAAAATATATAGTGTATACTTAATGAAAATTAAACAAAATCGGAAACTAATAATATGGTTGGAATGGTAAAAACAATGAGTATCAAATAGCACAAAATTCTTCTATTTACAAAAAAAAAGTTTCTACAAAAGAACTACATTCTCAAACTACATATCGCCTTTGAATAAACTGCATGCACTCACAAATGATCTTATGAAAATAGAAATTATAACACAAAATTGATTCGCAAGTGATAATCCTTTGCAGAGAATTACATGCAATGATGGTTTTTTTTAGATATTTCTGCAGAAAAACGTCCAAAACCCCATTGCAAACAATCTGCATTGACAAATTTCTACAATTAATTTCTGCTATTTACCAGTTGCTGTTGAAATGTAGATGGATTTGCAGACATTTAATTACTTTGGTGAAACCGTCAAATGTGATGCCGCGAGATAACTCACTTTTTGATGCCGTAATTAAAATCGACTACGCTTCGTTCAAGCCAGCCGTGGAGGCCACATGCCCGAAATCATTTTCAAGCTTTAATCGCATATCTTTCCAATAAAGCCATAGTTATTTCCCAATAAATTATTTCTGGGTACATTATTTTATTTCAAAGTTCTCGACACAGACAAAAAACAAACTATTAAAATAATAACTTTAATAAATTAGGATTTCATAATAATGAAATACATTTTAATCTAAATCTAAATCTAAATCTATTTTAAATGTTTTGAAATCTAATAAATATTGGTATATAAAAAACTCTAAACTTACACACGCACCTATTTTCCTTATATTGTACTGTAATCCACTGTCGATTATATTATAAGTCTGCTGTCTTCAATATTATCTTGCCTTTTTATTTACTGTTCACTAATTCTCTTATTCTCACACGAAATTTTGCAGTTATATAATTACAATCAATTTTTTTTGCTGTAATATAATTGCACACAACAAATAGTAACTTCAGCCCTTTGACAAATTCACTAAACACTTTTACACCTACAAAAACACATTGCATTTAACATTTATGAAAAAAAAGTTAAGAACTAAATTCAACGCGGCGCACCGACACGACCACTTCATCCGAAAATTAAGAATATTCTGATCGAGTAGGCTTTATTCTTGCTCAATAATATATTATAGGCCTAAAAATATAAATTAAATCCAATTTTCGTATGAAGACAAAACCGGTTTCATGTTTCAATACTCTTTTATATAGGCATTTTGTTATCATTCCTAGATCATCGAATACGTACCTGTTTTCATAAATTTGGTAAAGTCTGCGTTATTGTATAATGTTTTTTTAAAGGGTCAGCGACTGGTTCTATTATACCTGTGCATAACAATAACAAAATAGATGTTACTACCCGTTTATGTAATAATATTCGAGATATTCAGAATTCAAATGAAAAAATGCCAGAAGAATGTTTTTAAGGAAGACAAATTATAGTATTTTAACCTACTATAACCATTTAAATATTAAATAAAAATATGCAAACAATTAATTTATTATACATTTAATTTTATTGTTTTTTTTTGGTATATTCTTTAGAGATGATTAATCTTGATCTGGCGGATGGTCCGGGGTCAATTCACATGGTCGACGAAACTTCTGGCCACTTTCGTGAATCCATTTGTTGCAAACTTTAAGAAATAATATTAAATAAACATAAAATTCCGTTAATTCATCAAAAAAAACAACTTACTCCACTTGCTGCCAGTCAACACTGGACAGCCCGCATGAATTGTTGAATAGTCTCTTTCTCCTGATGCATGCAAATTGTACCAAAACGCTGCTGAACCCTTCTGTGGCCACAGTGTCACATCAAGTTCTGGAAATACAGTTGCTCCACCTTGAGTTACGTCACTCATCTATATACACAGATATGCTATTACAATATATCGTTCTGTCAAATACAAGTGACCCAAAAACTCACGTAAAACAGAACCGTGGCAATTCGATTGCCTCCGTCATTCAATTGGAATTCTTCATGCTTTCGATAAAAGTCATAGTGTTGATCATAATAACCACCAATGCCGTAGTTCACAACCTGTAACTCTTCCACAGTCTCCATCGAAAGTCCAGTCATATCTTCCACGCGTTGAGTAATCACACCAATGGTCTTGTGCTCTTCGTCAAAAATCCAAGCAGATTTGCTGACACGATATGAATTAAAGTTTTCCTCCCCCATAACGGAGCTTATAACCCCAGCTCGCTGAAACTAAACAAATTAACCGAATTTATCCTCTTTGTTAAGACACCCACATTCTAATTAAGAATTACCCTCGGTGTTGAGATCTCCTTAATCACATCGATCTCTTTTTGGTAAAGGACGTCATGATAAACTACAATATATGGTTTTAGGCTGGCCTCCTCTAACTTAATTGGAGCTATCTTAAGGAAAGCTGTATTGGTAACGTACCGACAGTGCAGCTTAGCCACCTTTGCAGGTGACTGAGTAATGTCTCCTCGACAAAGTGCCTCGTACTTTCTGCGTTCTGGTGTGTCTTCTGGATTGTTGAATACAATTTTCTCCACCTAAAAAAATAAACTTATTACTATTAGTTAAAAAGAATCGTTTCGAAAAAAATACGCTTTCATCAGTTATCACGGAATCACTAAGTGTACTGTTGATCCGCTCAATCTTTTCTTTTTGAAGTTCTTTTAAATATATCTTCTTGTTTCTGTTGGCTCGCTCGTGATCGGGCATCACTTCTAGCAGATCATTAGTAAACTTGAGAGCGTTTTTTTTGTCACCTACAGACACAAAAATTATTAAAAAATAAACAGAAGAATTGAAAATTACCTTGTCTGTAAAGAGAAATCGCAAGATACTCCAAAATGTCGGATTTTATGGTCATATTTGTGGAGATTGTTGTCTCGTTCGAGTTGTTCAGTCTCTCCAAAGCCTCGATCATCCACAATGATGTGTGATAGTGGTCATAGTTCAGATACGACTGGCGTCCAATTTCGAAGCAGTCATTGACCGACATCTCAGAGCTGAAACACATTTTTTTTCTAAATATTTTCATATGCAAGTTTTTCGAATAGTTACCTGTATGTCACACCTTTCAACTGACCTTTGGCAATGCTTGACGTATTCAAATTGTATGTATCTTGCAGTCTGACTAGGGCGACAGCAGCTCCGTTTAAGTCTTCGTTCGAAGGGAACAGCAGAGTACTTCGGTAGTTCGTGAAATTTACTAAAAATATTCAGATTTATGTTAGTATAATAAAAAAAATACGTTCCACGAACATCATACTATGATATGGATCGTCGTTTATCACGGTCTCTATTGAGGTCCAGTCACTTGTCAAACGTTTGGTTAGCGAGAACGCATTTATGGGATTTGACAGATATCCAGTTATATCTTTGGATGCTTCGTTATGCTCTTTCATGTAATCGTGCATGCGATGTCGCAAAAATGTTGCTTTCTGCTCTAGTCCCTGGATATATGATTCCAGGCTACCGATTAAAACCGATTCAGTTTCGATAAGCTTTTCCATGCCAGCAATTGCGGTAAACACATCACTTCGAACCATTGGGACGATGTAGACGATGCATATGGCGATCAGTAGTGTCACTCGCCACAAGTTAATGCTGACCATGTCTAGTACAATCTGAAAAAGTGATTTTCCTTTGTATACTTATTCAAATGTTATGTTTACTTAAGAGAACTTCCTAAATTTCAGGGGTAAAAATATGGAAGAGTAAAGGATCTTTGAGTTTGACGTAAATATTGAACAATATATTATATTTAAGATAATTGAGAAATTGGTAGCAAAAACCGGATAAATTGAAGAAATTACAGTTAAAATGTAAGATGTTTTGCCACATTGTCACGTAAAACAAGGATTTGCTAAAAACACTGAATAAGGATGGCCAAAGTCTTACTCTGGAATCGATAAATATTATCCAGAAAAAGAAAAATGATCATTTATTTAAAACAATAGCAACTCCGTATATTATAATTATTTATAATTACATAATTACTCTTTTTATATTTAAAATCATTTCTAATTGTATACCTATTATTTTCCTTCTTCCATTAGTCGCAAAAATGTAAAATTAGACATTAATTAAATTAAATATAAATATTGTTCCTGTTAACAATAATTAAATAAAAACAAACAAGTCCCAGTAAGTACGGATTGCTAGTTGTGGAATAAGTGCCCCTTTTTCCATTAGGAAGTAATATAAGTATATAATATATAAAAAAAGCAAAGTCGCCAAAAAAATATGGGTACATTTAAAATATCTTTCGTATTTGCATAATAATAACCAAGCGTGCGAGTATACACGGGGTCAACGTCTTGCTAACAGTTTTATATCAATCATCTTGTATATAATATCAAAAATTAAAAAGTAAAACAAAAAAAGTACAGATGTTTTTGTTTTGATTTGTTTGTGTAAAATAAATAAATAATTTTAATTATTTTTTTTCTTTTTCTATATTATAAAAAAACTTGTTTTATAATGTTTATCACGGAAACTAATGGGTTGGATATTTTAGGCTTATTTTGGATTGATAGATTGCACTATAAGTGTAGCGCGTCATCGAAAACAAGCTTTTGCGGCACGCTAATCTAATCACATTGATTGATAGGTTTTCGAGACATGATTTTTTTCCAAATATAATATAACAAATTATTCTAACATAATTTTCCAACCGGTCAGTAGTTATATGTGTGATGGTAAAATGTATTTGGATAACATAAAAATCGAAAATTTACTTTACCATATAGAAAACGTCAAATTATTTCCCTATATATCATACTTTTACTTTTATAAGGTTTTGATAAAATTATGAGCAATTGACTAAATTTATTAAAATTCCAATTTGTCTCTCTCTGTTTTTTAGTGTTTGTATTTTTATTATTGGATTTTAATATTAGACATAATTTTCTCTCTAGTTTTTCACCTTATATTCTTGAATTTGAGTTTTTATTTAACTGGCAATCATGAGTGAAAATATTAATCTTTGAGCCCATTTTTACCTCATGTACGAGCGCGGCTGTCCCAGAGACATAAAAACAGAAGTATTTCGCAAATCAACCGCAATCATTCCTTCTAACATACCACATACCAAATCGGATCAAACTTTCCAGCCGACTTCTTCATATTTAATACATTTCTACAATTTGACCATTGTCTCGTGACAAAAATGCACACCTCTATTTGAGAGAAATACACTTGACAAACAAACCAACTATTGGATATTCGATAACCTTTAATTTGATCTTGGGCGACCCAATTGGTCGTTTAAAACTTAATGTATTGTCTAACATGTGAAGATATCTCCGAAAACATTTTTTTGTCTAGAAAACCGATCTATATTTTTTTCATTATTATTTACTAGTTTAGCAGTAATCTAAATATTAAGACCTAAACATTGATCAAGAGTATCGAAATAGGCGTAAAGGTCATCTGTTATATATTTCGTGTCAGGTCTGTCATCTATTCCGCTTTGGTAGCCCCAATAGTCGAAGTTCGACTAAATGTGTGGAGATTATTCCTGGCCTAAATAGCGCGATTGACTCTAATATAAACCAATTTCTGTTGCTCCATAAGATCTTTTCAACTCTCTCTGGTGGAACCGTCTGATCGATTTGGCTGAGCATATTGCCACCTGAAATATTAAAACAACAATGGACAAACTTCTGCCTACAGGACCTCACGAATGTGTTTCTTTACAGGCCCGAGTTTGTTTTATTGTATAAAAAACAACTAGACTTAACGTTTCTGTGTTTTCATAATAAACAAAGACGCTTACGATGTTTTTTGACGGTCTTAAATTGTTGTCCTCCTCTGAAAAGATTATTCCCAATACACGCGTTCTATTATATATAAATGAAGAACAAGTTCACATACAGACATTGATTGAGGAACGCCGTTGGAAACTGGAAGGAATTCAGAATGCACATTAATAAGTTGTTCAAAAATCCCTAAAATTTTGGTTGGATGACGCCATTACTATCAAATCGATTTATTTTTTCGGAAGTGTCAACTTTTTAATGAGGAATGTCAAATTTGCATGACATTTAGAAATAGTAGTTTGGAAGTTATCTCCGTACGAGTGATGCTGCTTTCGGTATTACGTAATCAATGGAAATGGGTGATTTTCGCATTTTGATAAAACATTTATTTATGATAGCAAAAAACGATAAGCAAACATTGGATTAGCTCAAAGACATCACAGCACATATGCTCCATCAAAAACAATTGTTTGAAGATGATTATTTGAATTTTAAATGGGTCTTACGAGCATCACGTCCGGGCCGATCAAATGAGGGTATACAACTCCAGAAAACATAAAAAAGACAATCTGATCATTTTGAAAAACCGCAACGTGAAAGTGAGCGAGCTAGCAGACCTAATGAAGTTGTCGATGGGCAGTATTTTCCATATTTTGCATGAGCATTTGGAAATGAAAAATCCGTCCTCTCGATGGGTAACGCGTTTGCTGACAATTGATCAAAATTAACTTCTAGTCGGTGATTCGGAGGCCAATTTGGAACTTTTTCGGTGTAATCCAAATTGTAATTTTCGTAGTCGTAGAGGCTCGATCGAAGGGATTTTGGGAAGGTAAGATCTGTAACTATCTAACGGTAATAAAATTAAAGTAATAGCGATTTGAATGCATCCCGGTCGATGCCCGTACAAAAAAAAACTAACCGCTGTTACTTCTATGTTTAGTCATAGAATTTACCAAGGAATACGCCCCTGATGTTTGGCCAACTATCTTCGGTTCACCTGCATATAACTTAAGAATAATAATAACATCAATATATATATTACACATTTGGCTTAGTTATACGCTCTTCTCACTTGGTTCCAACATTCGCAAGTTCGAATCTCACGGAAAATAGATTTGGAAGCTGCTTGTATAGAATAAGAATATATTTTTTTACATTTAACCACAAATGTTAACTTAAATTAACTTCTAAAGTACTTGCAAAGTTACTTTAATATAATATATCGTATGGTACATTTAACCATTAAATGAACTTTTAAAGAAACTACATTTTACAAAGTAAACAATGAGACATGTTTAAAAACTTTCTGTCATAGCTATTTTAACTTCTTACAATTTTATAATTAAAATCTCTGCATATAGCCTAAAGTTTTCGTTGGGGATTAAGGTCAGGCTATTTAATCCTGTGATGGAGAGCAGGCAGCTTCTTTTTTGATTGTCACGAAATATATTTATGGCTGAAATTCGGTTGGCCAAATGCCATGATATTTCCAGATGTAGATGTAATGCTTAATAGTTCAATTTTTTAATTTAAAATGTCGGTGCTAATTTCTACATTTTTTTCCATGCATCACATTGTAACTAGTAACTTTTAAAATTTTAAAAAATATATTTAGATACGTTCTGCTAAACGGCTCATTCGGTCAATCGTCTGCCAAACGGCTCTCGGCCATGTACCATTTTAATTCGGGTCTTTATCTCGTTTAATTACCGAAATGGACACGATCATGATTTCAATGATATCCTAATTCATTACCTCTGGAATAGACATATACCAGCGCCATAACAAAAGTGCAAATAACATTAAATTAACATGGGCTATTTTACTAATACACTAAATTGTAATCAGAAAAATAGATATTATTACAAGTAATGTCTCTCAAAAAATATTTAATATATGATTAATTAATTGAATAATTGAACTCATAATATAAAATTAAAAATAAGAGTACGTTATTAAATTACTCACAACTTAAAAAAAATATAATTCAAAAACGTTTTCTATAAAGAGATTTTTTTTTTTTAAATATGGCAAAAAATCATATAATGAATGAAAATTTAAAATTTTTGAATTTATTTTTGTTTTTTTTTTTTTTAAATTGAATTATGAAATATGATTAAATTTAGGAAATTTCAATCAAAATCACCCACAAAATTAAAAACCATTTTCATATAGTCAATATATACTTACACAGGTTCTAAATCTCAAGTAATTCACTATCAAAAGTACGAGAAGCCTCTTTACTATGCACTATTACTCACTTGCATTCGAATGAGCGCAGTTTTATTTAAATTATACATGCACAGTTCAGTCCTTTTGAGATATATCAATAATAATACTTTAACACAATAATAATCACTGCAACTATGACGGGCACGACCACTTCATGTGAGAATTCTAATATTCTGATCGACTATAGAAAATAGATGTACTCCATTTTGGATACCTGATGCGGGCTAGCTAACGATTGTTTCTATATATATATATATAACCGGATAAAGAATGAAAGAAATCTGCGTGCTATGATGCAATATATGCGCATGAGAATTAATTTTCGTGCGCCCGAGACAGCATAAATTATGATATTCTGCAAAGTATAGGTAAAAATATATAAAAAAGACTACAGATTACATAATTTAAATAAAACGTCTTTCTGAGCTAAAAAAGGATACAATTCTTGTAATTACAATTTACCGGTAGACCAAAAAGCCAACTGGCCTAGAAACCGAATAGTCCAATAAAAGTCGGGGGAATTTAAATTATTCGTGTGATGTTATTTAATGTTGGTCGTTGTATTTTGAGATAGAAAATGGCCGTTCGGTAAAATGGCTTTTCGGACAAATCACACTCTTTCAACTTTCAGAAATTGACGTTCGGCAAATCGGCAAATTCAAATTCAAATGAAAATTCAACAAAAACAATATATTTGGTCAAATGGCTCAATGACAATCGGTCAAAACACAGTCGGCCAAACGACTTTCGGACAAATGGGCTACATTCGTATGTTATTATACAACAACTATATGAAATACTTGAGTATGATTAGAAAAAGAATATATATTTGTGTAGCCTAAATTAATTACTTTACATTTTTGTTCAGAAATAAGAATAATGATATTACAAATGTATAAACACTTATCTAATAATAACCACATATACATATTTTATTAATAATAACTTCAAAGAAAAATACTCTCATAATATATATTATTTGCAAAATAAAAAAAAAAACAAACTTATTCAAAAGACTGCAAATGCTGCCAAACCAGTTTAAAGATGCATTAATGATTTTGAATTTTATTGCGTTCCTAGATCAGCGTTCACATTTGCATAAATTTGATATGCGATTATATGAATAAAATTTGTCTATGGGGTCAGTAACCTGTTGTCGGTTCGGTTTCTTGATTTAGCTTATATATCAGTAAAAGTATAAATGCTACATTTCACATATTTTGTTCTTTTAATCCAATTAAAACAAAATATTAGATTCAATCTAAAACTATAATTTTGCATATTATGCATTAGGCTACGCTAAAAAGAATACCATAAATGCATACATGCACATTAGGGTGGGTCGTTTATAAAACGGTTTGTATTGGATATTTTTGAAAAGCTTAATTTTCCTTAAAAAATGACGTTTGTTTCCTCCCCATAGCATTTGAAAAATCAGATTTTTTGAAAAAATCGAATATTTTGAATATGAATATTCTAGAAAGTTGTAGTAAATTCAATTTTCATTAAAAAAATAGTGTTTCGCTGTTAAAAAAATATATATTCGAAAATATTAGCAGTTTTCCGTTTTTTTCTCTAAAATTCTCACTTTTGCGGAGGCATAAAACTTCGAAAAAAACGCCAAAATATTTATTATAATGAATATAAATCTACATAACTAATAATTTAATTGCAGTGGCACATTCCTGCATTGGGTAAATAAAAAAAAATCATATCAATGAAGTGGAGGAACAACTTTTTTATTCGTTTACGGAACATATTTTATTAAAATAATAATAATATTACAATTTTAATATCGTGAAAAATTGCAATTAATTAATAATTGTTAAATAAATTGGAAAATCAATTTGCAATATTTATATTATCATATTGATTTATTTATTGATCTGGCGGATGATCTGGGTTCAAAGCACATGGTCTCCGGAACTCCTGGTGCGTCTGGTGAATCCACTTATTGCAAACTGTAAACAAGCAAAAAAAATTAATATATATATTTTTATTTTAATTAAAGAAAAACCTACCCCACTTGCTGCCAGTCAATACCGGGCAGCCTGCGTGCAAAGTCGATAAGTCACCCTCACCGGATAAGTGTAAATTATACCAAAACGCTGCTGAACCCTTTTTGGGCCACAGTGCCACGTTAATTTCAGGGAATACAGTAGCTCCACCTTGACTCACGTCACTCATCTATAGAAAATTCAATTTTACAATCTGATCTTTCAGAGATAAATGGCACACTCACATAAAACAGCATTGTCGCAATGCGATTGCCAGTATTCGTATACATGAATGCGTTTGTCTCTTCTTTGCGAGAAAAATCAAAGTGAGGATCATAATGACCACCAACGCCATAGTTTACAACCTGTAAATCTTCTGCTGAGAGCATTGATAGACCGGTCATGTCTTCGACACGCTGACTTATGATTTCAACAGTTTTGTGCTCCTCGTCCTTCAGCCAAGCGGACTGGCTGACACGATAGGAAGCCGTTTCAAGCTCACCGGTTATGACATTCTGTACTGTGGCTCGCTTGAACTAGATTCAGAGAATTACACTTTATCCAATGCTAAAAAAACAGTAAATTAATATCTACCCTTGGCTTGGCCGTTGTCTTCAAAAGTTCGATCTCCTTATCATATATGACTTCATGGTACACCACAATATATGGCTTCAAACTAGCCTCTTCCAGTTTAAGTGGAGCTATTTTAAGAAATGCAGATATATTGTTAACATAACGGCATCGCAATGGAGCCAATTGAGCAGGAGTTGGTAAGCTTTCGCCGCGGCAGAGTTTCTCGTATTTTGTCTGATATGTATTGACCCAAACTTTTTTATCAGCCTAAATAATAAAAAAATGATTCAATATTTAAAAAAAACTAGTTCGTCTAATTGTTAAATTATACCGTTTGTTTCTGTTCCTCTGGTTTATCTTCTCCGCGAAGTTCAAGATTTGTACGCTCTAGCTCTTCTCTTTGTATTTGCCTCAGATAAATTTCTTTATTTTTGTTAGCCTGCAGGTGATCGGGTACCAGCTCGAGAAGTTGATTCGTAAAGTTAAGGGCACCAATTAGGTTTCCTATTATAAAGAGAATAAATTATTTACTTGTATTAAATGTTGTTTGGTTTCGTATTATTACCTTGCTTGTAAACGGAAAAGGCAAGATATTCTAGAATTTCAGATTTTTTATTTACAGTGGCACTTTTCTTGCTTAAACGCTCCAATGCCTCGTGCATCCACAAAGATGCGTGATAGAAGTCACGGGTCATGTATGATTGACGTCCAATTTCAAAGCAGTCAGTGGCAGACATCTCTGAACTGTGTCCGGAAAGGAATGATTTTTTTTTGTTTATAGCTTAGCTTATTCAATTATTTATTCGAATATACCTGTACTGTACACCGTTCAGCTCACCATTGGCAATGCTGGCCGTGTCCATATTGTATGTGTCCTGAAGCCTAATCAAGGCTATGGCTACACCGTTCAAGTCTACCTCCGACGGAAACTTGAGGGTGCTTCTGTGGTTAGTGAAATTTTCTAAAAACAATTTAAAGTATCAAAAAGTGTTCTTTATGCTATATCCAAAAACCATCACCACTGTATATATATTTTTGTTAGACTTACACTTTTTTAAATTATTCTAATGATTTCCCCCTTAATACCATCACCATTCGCATACGAATGACTTACTGCGGTTTGGATCGTTGGACATGACATCCTCAATTTCCATCCAATCACTGGTCAAACGTTTGGTCAACGAAAATGCATTTATTGGATTTGACATGTAGCCGGTTATATCATTGTGAGCCACATTGTGCTCCTTCTGGTACTCAAGAGCACGTTCTTTCAGGTACGACAATTTAATATCTTGTTCTAGAATATAAGACTCCAAATCACCGAGTAGAACGGCCTCTGTTTGAAGTAGTTCTTCCATATGACTGATGGCACTAAACATATCGCAAAGTACGATTTGTGTGATGTAACCGATGCATAGAGCGGCCACCAGCGGGGACAACCAGAATTTGGTGACGATCATTTTAGGAGCTATCTGAAACAAAATTGTAGATAAATTAATAAAGATATATTTGAAAAATATACATATTAATATGCCAATGGGAGAAAATCACAAAATGTACCTATTTTGTATTTTTTTTTTTTTTTGAAGAATTGACTGTATCGGAATTACGAAAATAATGCTTTTTAATGGTTCGATTTTGACCACTATATTTTAACTAGATCTTATACAAAAACAATCCGATTAAAAACCAAATATTTATCGAAATCATAATTCAAAGAAATTTATACTGTATAACATTTTGTGCAAAGACAAAGTAAACGCTTCTCGCGAGTTCCGAAGAAATAGCACAAGAGAAAACTACACAAAATACATGAAAATGCAAGCTCAATTTAGAATCTACGTAAAAAATGAATAAAATGTAAAGAATTTTGCGAAACCCTATCTAAAGGCACCAGCTGTGGCGAATGGGAATAAATTACTGAGGACTTAATCACCGCTCCTCACAAGCTATCGCAAATTTGAATTCCTGAGTTATGCGAAGTTAGCTCCCCAAACAGCAGCAGCCATCCAACCATTCATTATCCAACCTAATAATGCTACCATCGACGCCGAGCTACAATACTTTCAACGGGACTTCCCACTCGACGAACTACAAATTGCTCATGATCATGCAACAACTCGACGTCACATTCGCCACGGATATCGAGGAATTGCACAAGGCTCAGTACTATCCTCGCTCCTGTACATCTACCCAAAAAACATCGAAATGTTGAGCTCATTCAATATCAAGACGATGTCCTTGTTTACGCCATCGGCACAAATGAAGAAACCCTGAAAACGCGACTGCAGAACGCCATCACATCACCATCGCTGGCACGATAGTAGAATTTTTGTTCTTCACCAAAAAAAAACAAAGTTTCATCTATCAAGCTTTCAATTAACGGTTCTCAAATCTGCCAATCCGACAGCTTCTAATACCTTGGTGTCACTTTTGACTCAAATAGCGGATCCTGGTGGGAAGCACACACTATATGCTTCTAGTATATAAGGCAATCGTAAGATCTGTGATGAAATACGCCGCAGTAGCATTTATGGACTCCCGAAGTCAAGGCTTCAAAAACTACTGCGTATTCTTGGGAAATCCGTCAAAACCTAGAAGCTTTGCCGAGTGAACAAAAAGAATAGAGCGAAGCTTCAAACACCTGCATCTGTTTTTGTTGCTAAGCGCAATTCCAATCCAAATATGGTGGATCCCAGCGCACTGCGGAATTGGCGGAAAGGCAGACGTCTTTGACAAATTAGCAGCACTGAAAACCTAACAAACTTTAAGCCAGAATGGTCAAGTTTCTTCCCAGAAATTAGACACGAAGCACACTATAAATGGCAACAGAGATGGACTTTACTGTCATTCCATTTTTACCATAGTAACTAGTCGTCCCTGCTATCAGAAAATCACAAATCGACCCCAACTATTCACGTCCACCTAACTCGGATGAACATAACAGAAGATATCCCATTTTGCTGAAACTTCAATATGTACTAAACGGTCGATCACATCCTATGACATGACCACGATCTGCAACATACTGGCCAAAATGACAAAATAACACTCGAAATGTTATATAAATTCATCCTCTCACCTCAGGTTTTGCATTAAAGAAGCAGAAGAGAATGTGCTCAAGTATCTCTCACAATCTCGCACATCGCAATTTCGCAAAGTCTTGATGCTGGAATGTCGGACACATTTTTAACGTGTTCTTTACAAAAGTACGCCTATTCGCCAAGAGATGGCAAATATAAAGCAAATATCTGTTTAGATAAAGCAGAATAAAATTTAAAATAGTTTGTGTTTGTTTTTTTCCAATTTTTGTGTTTTTTTTATTAAAAACACACTGGAAAAAATAAATGAAAATAAAAAAAATAATACTATAAATAAAAAAATACAATAAAACCAAGAAACAGGCACAGTGCCATCTATGTTACCATACAATGGAGCATTACTTTATATTTCTTCATATTCATATTTCAATATATATATTTATTTTCAACGATTAGCGATTAGAGTTCAAATTTGTAACGTAATTAGTTTTTTTTTTTAAATTGTTCAGAAATAAATTTGGATGAGAGCAATATTGATTATTTTGCAATGCAAATAAATATATGCGGTGATTTTTTTTTATTATTATAATATTTGAATGTATTGGTATATATATACATATATATATAGCATATTTTTTAATTGTAGCATGGTAATTTTTTTGATTTTGAAATTAGTTAGAAATTAATTTCTCGGAAAAAATTATTTTGAAGAAATAAAAATCAATCAAAAATAGATCGGATTTCTGAAAAATCTGATTTCCGTTTGTTCTGCTGTTCGGAAATCTACTAGTAAAAAGAAGGAGAATTCCTTAATTTATATACACTAATGATGATATACCATAACTGGCTATCTATCATCTGTCAATGACTGAATGTTTAGAAATCGAATTGCATAAGGCCATCGTTGAAGCAAGAACTAAAGCTCCAGTTGAAGTGGAAGAAAATACATTGTCTGCTGATAAATCACCAGCAGGAAGAATATCAATAGGGCGGTTCGGTCTTTCCTAAGCTGCAGAACTTTTACTGAACAACTCCAAGGAGTTCAGTAATTGGATTGGATTTGGGAGCAGCTCGCAAATGAAAACCAAATAATAATTCCAAATAATTTCAATTGAAATGCTTAAATTTATTGTAATATTTGACAAATGTTCGGGGACAGCATGGATAATATTTTTTTACTTTTAAAAATCTCTGTGGCCTATAAAAAAAATTAAATAAAAAAAAAATTGGTTTACTTCTTTCTTGCCACTCAATTCCTTACAACTTGTTAATTTTTCGGTCGATTTTCTTCTAGGAGGTCTTTTTTTTTTGAGTAAAAGTGCGAGTTTAGGATAAGAACCAGTTATTTCAATTTCTTTTTTTCATGGCTCAGTTATATTTTTTTGTTAAAGATAGAAAGACTTGGAGACAGAATATTTATTCCTGTACTAATATTTATGATATGTTGACGATTTTTTAAGTAAAACGCCAAAACACTTATTGACGCACATGCACCGTTTGAGCTATATAATCCCAAATATGCCCCAGGTTATGATTCGGTTCAGCATGCACACACTGAGCGGAATATAGCTAACAGGAAATCCAATAAATCTTTTGAAATTCACGCTGAATTCAATGTAACAAAGCAGTGCTTGTTATTCGTAAAATTCACGAGATACCTCCCTTTTCGAATGAATCTTTGAATACATATCTGCTATCTTCTTTTCCTGCCTCAACAAATAATACCACAGTAGTCCCTCCAATATTAAACCCTAATACCTAATACCCTAATATATATTTTTCTTACGTAATTTTTTTTTTATTGGATTAATACAATTTTCACCGTAAAGTCAAATTCCACAGGTCTTGACAACCTACCCATAAAATGTATTAAAATGACTCTGCCAGTAACAGCACCATATTTACTCCATCGTTTTTAATATCATGTATAAGACTATCGGTCTTTTTGTTTTGTATATGAATTAATAAATGTAAACAGATGAAAAAATTAAAAATTACAACGACTCTTATTTAAATTTATTTAAAATAATTTTATGTGGTTTTCAACAAATTGCTTGACAAAAGATCTTTTCAAATATTCATCAATTAAAATTGGAAAATGTGGATATCGAAATAGAAGGAAATAAATCGACCTTAGAAATTTGTACCTTAAAAAAATGTACACGTATTTTGACGAATTTTACCGATGAAATGGTACTTTTCGTTACACATTTCTCATCGGTACCCCAACAAAATAATTTTCAATGAAAAAAACATTATTTAGTTTGTTTGTCAAATTTGGACCTCGAGAGATGGTTTTTCAAACACATCACATATTGGTGAAATATAGTTAAAAAAAACACATTTTTTGGAATTTTTGTAATTTACTTATATATCTTCATCATGCCTAAATTGTATAATGCTCAAAAGGTAATTTTATCGCTCTTTTTAACGTTTGCTGATCATTAGGTAATATTTGTTGAATTTACACACGATAAAAATCCAAAAAGACCAATTTCGGCCTCAAAATAATTTCGTTTTCCATATATAGTGTATTGTAGATAGAAACTAAATTTTTATATAGAAAAAAAATATCTTAAATTACTTCGAGGTCTCACACTCATTTGATCCTGTAATCCCTTGTGGGACATAGGGCCAGTGTGAGATGCCGCAGCCGGATTCATTGACCATTACGGGTTCACACCACTGGTCATGTCATGCTAATGTGCTATGTTATTTTGTTCTGTGCTCATCAACGGTCTGCTGGAGCGGGATCAACCCGTCCACCTCCCATAAGCCAGCCAACACGGTAACCCACTCGGCTATGGTTATATGAGAAGATCTTAATATATTAATAAATAGGACTTATTCACATATATCTATATCGAAAAAATGTAGATCCTTATTAAAACAACGAACAGAAAAAAAATATACACCCTAAAAAGATTTACTTGACTTTAACGCAGTGCCATTCAACTGGTTTCTACCTGCATAATATATAGCATTGAATCTATGCGTCCCTAGATCAACTGTTTTCTTCTTAATGTTCTTCATTTATATATATACACACATACACACACATTAAAGATTTTTGTACAGTAGGGTCATCGTCTTTCTTACATAACAATCGCATATATAATGCATTCTATCGTCTTATCGTACAAAGACAGGTTTTTAGTGGTGGGTTGTTCGTATTCAAATTTGAATTTATAATATACTGGCCATAGGTAACAATACCAATGTCATAAAACGCATTTGAATATATTATTATTTTTTTCATATGTAACTTTTTTTATACAGTTTTTATACATAGTTTATATATTCCGTGTTTTATTTGCCAAAAACGCATAATATTAAATCTCTAATATAGAATAAAAATATTTATTTATGTTTAAATCGTTTAAATTTTTTTTAATTACTAAACACTAGATTTTTAAAATAATTTGAATTAAAAAAATCATACATGCAGATAAAAACACCGCATACTATTTACATATAAACTTCTGTAATAGAGCTCTATAGTATAAACTTAAAATCAGAAAAAAGGCATTTTTTCGATCATCACTGAAAATGTAAAATAGTTTTAATTTTAGATAGTTTTAAATAATTTTAAAATATTCCTAAAATTCTTTTTTAATCGATTTCAGACAATTTTAGAAACTTTTAAGTACGTTTGAATCTACTAAATTTGAAAATGTTCAATTATTATCGAAATGAAAATGCTTAAACAAAAATCACTTGATTTCTTCACTCCTTTCCTCACAATGCAAGTGCGGCCACGCATAAACTTGTTGCATAATAACAATAACTGTCTATCCTTATCTTTCACAAATCACTTACCCTTTATTAAAAAAAAATAAAAAACGATCTTTATTTTCCTCAGAATCACAGACGAATACACTTTACCAGGTAACTTTAAAATTAAAATTAATTGCACTTTCAATATTGAATGCAGTTAGTTTTTTAAAATATTATTAATCGTTCGTTTCCACTAAATAAAATGTGTTTAGTATACACCCGACTCCATCGGAGATTTACAAGCAAATGAACGACCAAGAACTAAGCGTAGATCACATTTATAATCGGTGGGTGCGCAATGCGCTAGAAGATGCTTCTGCCCAAACAATGCTGCGCTTTTTTTGATTGGAAGATTCAATTTGATATGTTAGGAGTGTGCTTACAATATAACATTTCACTGCAGCAACTATTGTGGATCTGAACCGTAAAAAATACTGCAGCACTGTCGCCATCTGTAAGGAAGTATAGACAGTAGATTGAGGGTTCGGGTATTTGGAAGGTTTGTTAAATTTTGGGTTTGTCTGCGTGCTATTTTGTGAATATTTTTATTGTAACATTCCTCGTTTTCACAACGTTTGTTACACAACGCTGATCTATTGCTGCAACTCTGCATTAACTTTAAAACATATTTGAGAGGAATTTGTCCAGGTTTTTGCCAACGAGTTGCAAAATACCTGTTAAGCAACAGATTATACAGAAAATGGATTTTTGTAGTGGATTTAAACCTAAAAAATTACCATTGCAATTGTTTTCTAAAATCTGAAAAAAAACAAACAAAAAAGTAATAGAATAAATCGGTTCTATGACAATTCCCCGAAAATACAATTACTCGAAAACACAATTCCCCTAAAAACAAGTTTTCAGAACGCGACAATTCTCCGCAAACACAATTCCTCGAAAAGTTTCGCGAAAACATCAAAAACAACAGTTCTTCGAAAAAAACAACAACTTTATAAGGGGTCTATACTTTAGGCGTGGTGACAGTTTAAGATTTCCTCGAAAACATTCATTCCAAAAATATTTCATCGAAAAATACATTTCAATGACAAGAAACCATTCTACGAAAAAAAATCTAAGAAAAACAATTTATTCAACAAACATTTCTTCAATAATAAATTTCGTCAAAAAACTTTTCACCGAAAAACATTTTGTCAAAAATACAAATATTTCTTCGATTTTTTTATCATTTAATGAAAGAAAGAAATTTTATTGAAAATTTTGCATAAAATGTTTTCATCATTTTGTTAAAAAACATTTAGTGAAAAAAAAATCGTCGAAAAAAAAATGTGTCGACAATATTTATCCAAACAAAAAAAAATTTAATTGATAAACATTTCTTCAAAAAACATTTCCTCAAAAAAACAGATTTTAAAAAAAAATTAAAGCATTACATTAAAACACTTTTCATAGAAACAAAATCGTTGAAAAATATAACATCTAAAAAACATTTCTTCGAAAAAAAAATTACGAAAAACATTACATAAAAAAGCATTTTCAATAAATTTCGTTGAAGAAAAATGTTCATGTGTAAACGTTTCTTGGAAAACAAATCTTCAAAAAACTTTTCCTCAAAAAAAAATTCTTCGAAAAAGCATTCGTCGAAAATTAAAAATTTCATTGAAATTATTTTTATATAAAAAGAAAAACATTTCATTAAAAAACTTTTAATAGAAAAAAAATGGTTAAAAATATGACAAAAAAGAACATTTTTTCGAAAAAAATCAACGAAAAACATTTTCTCAAAAAACATTACATCAAAAACCATTTTCGAAAAATTTCGTTGAAAAATGTTCAACTAAACATTATAAACATTTCTTGGAACAAAATCATCAAAAAACATTTCTTCTTATTATTTATTTATTTATTATTATTATTATATTATTCTTATTTGAAAACATTTTATCAAAACAATATTTCTTCAAAAAACAAAATCTCCAAAAATATTTCATCGAAAGCATTTCGTCAAAATACAGAAGAATACATACAGAAGAGATTTTATTCAGTTTTTTTGCATATTATTAAATAACTTTTGAACAACCTTATAAAAAATGTTGATGAGAAAATACTCGTATGATAAATTGAATTGATGGCAGTCGATTTTCGGAGGTGCCTCGACAAAAAGGTAGTTTGCTGTAGTCAAATTTTCTTGCGAAAAGTGTGTTTCGAGAAAAAAATCTAAAAAGTGAAGAAAAAATGTTTGTTTTCAACTTACATAGAATCGTCGAAAGCTGTCCTGTCCTGACCTGCTCCACTTATAATCTTATAAAGCATCTTTTTGCTGCTGTCTGAGATAAATTCGTGCCTCACGAGTAGAAGCATTGACTTTTTTGTCGTCCATCAATATGCGATGTGCATATTCTTTGCATGCATATTCGTGGCAGTACCGACCAATTTTAATGTCCATACCATGCATCAACATTAATAAACCGGAAATCCCTTCGTTTAAAGTACATCCTGCGACATAAGCAGCAATTTCGACGATCTTCGAACCAGAAGAAGAATTTTCAGAGTAATTTTCCAAATCAACTGGTTGATGCTTTCGTTGTTGTTTTGATTGAACCCGCCAACACACCTCTGTAACAGTCCAACTTGGCTAAGCTCCTCATAATTGGGTTTAAGGGGGCTGTCAAAACATCACTATGGATCGGAGTATAATCGTGTTTGAACGACGATAGAGTATTAGTAGACGGAGCGCATTGCCAAGCGCAGTCATGAGAGGGAAAGTTCAAAATGCTTTTTTTTTAAATTCTGAAACACATGTAACCCCTTAAGGCTTCTGATACAGTCTCTCACTCGATTTCCTTGTTGAGATAAGTTAATGCGTAGATATTAGTGGTTTTCTGTCGCCATTCTTACCAGTTACTTATGGCGTACCGCAAGGATCGGTTCTTGGTCCGGTGCTTTATTCATTTTTTATAAATGATTTACCCCTAGATCCCACCGCCGGATGCAAGTACCATTTATTTGCGGATGATGTCCAGCTATACTATTCTTGCCTTACTTCTTATGGCTCACAGTACAATTGGGATTTAGCGGTAGTCCTGAACTGGTGCGAATCTAACCATCTCATTAATAATATATTAATTTCCCCTGCACGCTTATCTTAATAATTTCACTTATAGTTCTCTCTGTATGTGCGCGATTGTAATAATGTCTTAGATTTCCAGCGGAGTTGTTCAGGTGATTGTTGTTGTTGTTGTTATGCTTATAAAGGGTGATTTTTTAAGAGCTTGATAACTTTTTTTTTAAAAAAACGCATAAAATTTGTAAAATCTCATCGG
>JANSTU010050743.1:0-21420 GCA_027564075.1 Bolitophila hybrida
GTTACCTTTTAATCGTTTCATATTGTCGATACCAATGTGTCCAAGTCGCCGATGCCATAGAAGTTGTGAATTTTCATGAATTTTACGCTGCATATAATGGTGCCATATCGAGCTTGTACATACCGTTGACGGCCGACGCTGTGTCCACAAGTTGATTATCACGTTGTCGGCTACTGTCTCGGTATTTGGTGTCGTATTCGTCACATCGCATAACAATTCCATCTTGCTTGTCATGTGTGCTGAGACTCCTGAGTCCAAATACCAGCAGTCCGACTTATTTTTAATCGATGTATGACAACTGTAGTTTCGTTACGCTTTTCTATACCATTTCCTTTGCGTTGTTGAGAATGGCCACCACTAACCACCACCTGTGGTAATTGGAACGACATTCTGGTGAATAATGTCCAACTTTACCACATTTGAAACATTTTCCTTTCTTTACTGACGGCTTATCGTTCGTGAGAAGGATTATTTCTCGAAAACATTGCTGAAGATTCGTGTTGGTTTTTGTGTGATACCTCTTGAAGCAATTTGGTCTTAATTTGATCCGAACTCATCACCACTCCAGCGTAACCATTGGCTCGTACCGTGCGCTCAATCCTATTAACAATAGAGCAGCAACCCATTTGTAGTCAATATTCATTCCAGCTCCACGAATTTTATGTGAAATCGAAATAATTTTGTTCATATATTCACACATTTGTCCAATTTGGTTGACCACAATGTTCGTAGTAGTCCAATGCGTCTCTGAACATCCGTGTCATCGAACGCGGCCTTGAGTTTATCCCAAACTCCTTTGGCTGTACGTTCTTCTTGCATGTAAACGTAGTTCACAGGATCAACCAGCTCGGGCTTTTTTGTCAAGAAGTAGTTTCTTGGCTTCATCCGGTTCAGCTTCTTTATCAATTACGATGTCCCAAAGACCTTCGTATTCCAGATGGGCCGAAATTGCAAACTTCCAAGATTCTTAGTCTTCTCTGCCTTGTAGACACAATTTTGGTACATTTCCACCAAATGCCATTTTAAATTTTGAGAACATTTTTTTTTAAATATTATTTTTTATTAAAAACGCTTTTTTTTTCAAAATTATGAACACCCTTTCAAGGGTGTTCATGTTCTTAACTATAATTAACCGTTTTGGTTAATGGTGGTATTTGTAACAGCTCTATGGGGCTTTTACAGATTCGTCTTTTATTATTCTATTCTATTTTAGTAGCACCATTATTTTTTTCGGTGAACTATAATTTTTTTCAGTGAACATTTTTGAATTTATAAGAGGTCATTTTTGATTTTTTAAACACATTTCTTAATTTTTAGGAACACACTTATTCCGGTGCACGTTTTTGAATTTATAGGTGGTCATTTTTTAATTTATTGGATCTCATTTTTGATTTTTTTCTTGAAAGGATCAAAGTTTGACCAACATTTTAGAAAAATTGCCAAAATATCATTTGAATATTTGTATTTGTATTTTAGGGTGCCATGGTTTGTAGAAATTATAATCGAGTGACAAAAAAAGTATAAAAATATACAAAAACAGCGTCCTATAAATCTATAAAAAAAATTAAATTATTTATTATTTTAATACAAAGCACATGTTTACTGAAGAGTTTTACTTTTTTACAAATTTTGAGTTCAAAGATTTAATGTGTACATGTTTCATTATTTAAGGAACAACACAAAAAATTCAAATAAATTATTAGATTTGGATAGATTCATAAGTATATTTGCGATTTTTGTTTTTTTTTTTTTTTAATTTTTAACTGAAAGCACGCCTTAAGTATAATTCTATACACACAAATACAAAAAAGCGATTTAAAAAAGTACTTATTGTCTTCAATAATAATTCGTATTCTAATTGGTATTCTGTCAAATAAAATACAATTTTGAAATAATTTACAGTATTACTATAACCTAACTTATTTTCAAAGATACATATTATATAATATTCATCCTCCGGAAGCGCTTACTAGAGCCAGTGCTTATATTTTAAAGGAAAACCTTTTGATCCGCACGCTCCTAGAACCGCTTGAATAAATATTTGATATCTGGCAAGACAAATAATAATAATTGATTCATCCTACGAAAAGCAGTACATTTCAGATATGGCTACAATTAATATTGATAATTCAGCATGAAATCGGTTTCGAAACGCTGATGTTAGCGATAAATGTTCAAGTTTCCGATATGCAGTCAAAGCTTAATGCCAATTTAGATGTTGGGGAGCGTTTCGGCGCACCCCTACGGAGACTTGTTACGTACATTTATATATAATATATATATACAATCATGCATATATGTATGTATGTACTCAATACGCACACGCGCACATAAAACACTACATAAGCCATTGAAGTTCTATACGCGTATCTCAAGTGCTTTATAAATCCTAAAACATATTTTTGACGTGACTGAGTATATTGAGTGTGTGTGTGTGTGTGTGTTTGCAAGCACCAGAAATTGGAGGGTGGAGCGGAGCGGTCACATGACGTTAGTCCGGAACTATACAAGTCCCTTTACGTATATTTGTTCTTCGGGGCGCGAGCACGTATTATGATAATGCGGACAATATGTGCTTGTGTTATAGCAAAAACTTGTGAACGGGCTCCGCTACATAAAGACCTCACTGTTACTCTGGTTTAGAGGGTGTCGCTCACCCCAAAAGAATGCTCGTCTATATAGATATAGTCGTATCTGTTTGTATGCGCATGAACATGCTCGTAATTGGGATAATCCGATGCTATCTGGCGTTCTTTTTGCGGGTTTTTGATTTTTCAACCCCGTGCGTTAGCATTAAACTGTACAATAAGGTTTTTGATATCTGCGAGCTGACGGATTTTCCCTATACTATATACATATGTGTGTGTGTTTATAATAAACATGTAAGTCGATGGAATTAAGTACGTTATTATGGGGACTTTTTTAAGTATATACGAAGATTTGTTGTATATATATATACATATGTGTGTGTGTGTGTGTTGTACTTGTACTTACAGATTTGTGACAATTTGCAATATCTACAATTATACATATTTCGAAATCACACGGTCGGCGATTTCCGATAAAAGGTAACAAATTGAGATTACCCGCTGATAGTGTGCAGATAAAGTTTCTCGAAAGTAAGACAATGTGCGCACGCGTTCCATATAAATATCAAGTCCAATTAATTAACCTGTGCACGTGCTCAACTAAGCGTAAACCTGCTCCTATTTAACCCATTTTTTGCGCGCAAAGACCTCATTATCTGATGTATATGTATCGCATTATATTGTATATATATATATATTGTATGAGTATAAATTAAATACAAATTTGAGCAAAAAACAGTGCAATGTACAAGTGCATTGCGCCTGCACACAGCACTCTCTCGTTTATTATCGTGCGCATGAGCTTGATACTCTACCGCAGGTATATTCGTACATGTGTTTAATGCTAAGATAATAATTTTAATGCATTCTCTATGTTTATACGAACTATATATACATATTTATAGAATATAATATAAAATACATAGTAGACGAACATCATAGTGTAAAGTTAACAAGCGCATCTTAAGCATTATGCAATTATGGACTTTTATAGACGAGATGCGCGTCCGGTGCGATGTGGCATCCAGCTGAGTGTTTTCCTAATTTTCATTGTTCACTTATTTTTCATGTTTTTGCGAGTGGTGTAAACGGAGAGCAATTTATGGCGTGGAACTGATCGATGCGTTTATATAATGCCTACGAGAATGTTCACTTCAACGGCGGCGATTAATTACTGAATTATTAAGCAAAAATCAGTACAATATTTAAAAAAAATGTTTAGTGTTTTCGGCTAGATCTGAAAAGTATTAAAAGAGATTGGAAATTCTACAAAGGTTATTATCAGCGCAACCAAAAATATGCATTTAAATATAAGTTTTAAGCAATATTTTACAGTATTCTTAATCAAATGTTGGCATAAAATTGAAGTTTTCAATTTTGAGATGCCAATTTTAGCCGAATCTGTCCATCTCAAAATTGACAAAAATATGAAATTAATTTAATTTCACAGTTTGATGATTTTTTATTTGTTAAATATACAATTTTATGAAAAAATGCATGTATATATACAAGGTGATTCAGTCATCAGCCAAAACAAAATCCACTATGCATGAGTGAGAAAAAGAAGCTAAAGAATCTCAATTTGCCGAGTTACAAAGCAAGAAAGAAAAATATTGCTAAAAAATGCAATAAAAAGATTGTAAGTTGCAAGTAACTAATGCGATATTTCAATTATTAAGGTATCTTATCTAGAGTTCGAAAAACAAGCTTATTTTCGAAGACGTTTTCTCTGCTTATTTATATTAAAAAAAGTGGATTCTAATAAAATATTTTTTGGCAAATTTTCAGAGGGCGCCAAAGTCGAGTCCTCAAAAAAATGTGTTCCCATTCCCATTAGCGGACAAACAATCTCCGGATGGACACATTAGAAACCAAAAATAGGAATCGACATTTTAAAGAGGAAGGTTTGACAAGTGATAATTCTCACCACCGTTTGTCACAAATCGATAATAATAGAAAAATGAATAAAAAAATAATGAATAAAAAAAATACGAATATCATCCTATTTGCGTCCTTTATATTTTTTTTGTTCGCCAAACATCAGGTTATTTCACTATAAAACTTTTCCGATTTTTTGATTTGCAATGGCTCAAGAAAGTATGTTTTATTATTTATATCATAAAAATAAGAACAAACATCGAAAATAACTATAAATAGTAGAGTATAGTCGTTTTTTTCGGTGTTTTTTCACCGATTTCGGAAAATAAACATGCCTAGGAAAGGTTATTTATCTGGGAACATTTGTCTATACTAACTTTATTTCTAGCATCAATATTTGGAAGCTATTATTATTATTCGGCACAATTATATACTATTATACGAGTATAACTTATAGTTAATAACTAATAATTTAGCAAATCAAACTTTATTAACATATTTCTAAAAATATATTGTATATTTAATTTAGGTCAATGCCTCCAAGTCAACCAAACTGCCTAACAAGCTGAATAGCTGCGAAGCAGTTTTACGAACTACCTGTCGAAAAACACTTAAAGTTTTAGGCCTCTAAAAAACAGGGAACCCATAAAGAATCTTCGTGGCTGGTGGTGGTAGTGTAACCGTAGCTGGATAATGGTTGTTGTGGTGGAAAATAAAACCACACAGCATTTCCTTGCCGTTTTAAATAAAATTTACAAAAGGATTTACAAACGTACATACAGTGTAAAAATTATATATATATATAAAATATGAGACGGAACATTAACGATCGATATCGGAACTTTGACCGTTCAAATTGGAACAAAAATGCTTAGCGGATCGATTTATAAAAAATCGGAGTAATATCGGAACTTTGACAGTTCTCTTCCGACCGACATTGGAAGAAATGTGTTTTAGGATCCCGCATTCAATTTTGACATTTCTAATAGAGATATGCTTAAGGGTTACTTTTTGGTAACCGTTAATACTCGTTACTTTTCAGATTGATACTAGTTACTTTATAGTCGTTACTTTGACAGCCATCACAAGGAAATAAAGTACAATACCTTTACGTACCTGCTATCTTGTATTCGGGTACAACTCGACGAGACGAGTACGAGTAACGAAGTAACAAGTAACGAGTAGTTTTTAATATGAGTAACGGCTACTACCAGTTACTTATGAGTAACTAGTAACTCTTATACGAGTAGTTACTTTTGGAACATCTCTAATTTTTAACGACCGACATCGAATTGCTTAGCGGATCGTGCTCTACATCCGATAAGGGTTTTTTAATAAAACTGCATACACATTTAGAAAATTATCTCTACCGTTTTTATTTGAAGAGTATGAATACTGCAGATGTTGTAAACATTAATAAGACTAAAAATAATGGGTTTTAATCCATGAGGTAGAAAAATATTAAAAAATTATGAAAATGTGAAAGAAAATGTTGAAAAAAGTGTTTGTTTCATCGGCTACGCCTGGTTTTGTATTTGAGAAAATTCTTCTTCCGATTTGCTGGTGCTGCTGTAGTCCTCTCTTTCTTTTTCTTTCGAATTTTCTTTTTCAGGTTTCGGCTGGTTTTTTTCTGAGCTATAGCTGCTTTATTAGCAAGTAAAGACTCCAGCATCACTGAATCAGTGAAAAGTGCAGCTTTGTGTAGTTTTCGGCCTCGATTCGATGGATTGCGATGTGGAGCTTGGGAAACGGCCGAATGTCTTCAATTGCAATTGCAACGGATGCTGGCATGAAATCTTCTTCCGCAAAAATGTCTCGATTAAATGGCCACTTGTCACACGAGCACTTTGTGTTTTGAACGGAATCTTAAATTTGTTAGAGGCAGTTTTTCGCACATAATTACGCACCATAAAAACTCAATTTATAATCATACACGTGGGGGTTCAAAATAGTGACTTAATGGTGCCCAAGCACATGTTTCATGTTAGTGTCGGTGTTTTTTTTAAAAACAAAAAATATTGAAGAACCAACACAAATTTCGTTTTCAGCGTTGTTGACAATTATTTGCGTTGATTTAATGCACTGCATAGAGAAACGATGCTTTGTCGCAGAACAAATCTAATTAGCGAAACACGAGCGGCATATGTAATGAAATCGTGCCATCTACCGGTTGTGCCCCAAATATATCTTACCCCATTCTACATTACCTATATAAAATAAATGGCTCTGTTGTTTTTTAAATCAGACTGTTTCTTCATCTGACGATGTTTCTTCATCTGTATCATCAGATGGTATAAGCATTCGCTAGAGAAGGGTGTTTTTTTTTTTTTTTTTTTTTTTTTTTGTGACATGGGCCGTAGACTGGTCAAAAGTCTAATCGTGTGCATTTCCATGCAAAGTTTAGCCTGTACGTGCGAAAATGCTTATTACGGGCCTTCGCTGCCTCTTTAGATAGTTGTCGCTGAATGGCAAAATTGCCTGGGAAATAACAGGTCAATTGAAAAGGCCCCAGCATACCATAGTAAAACACATTTTTTAGGAAAACTTGTTTTTTTTATTCAACATAATTCCCTTCAATGGTGATACACTGATTTTAGCGACCCTCAAACTTTTCGATACCATTTTTGTAGTACGTTTTGTCCTTTGCTTCAAAATAGGCCTCAGTTTCGGCGTTCACCTCTTCATTTGACGAATATTTCTTCCCAGCGGGCATTCTTTTGATATTTGAGAACAGGAAATAGTCGCTGAGGCCAGATCTGGAGAATACGGTGGATGCGGGCCGAATTCATGGATTTTTGCCATCGTTTTCACTGACTTGTGACACGGTGCATTGTCTTGGTGAATCAGAACTTTTTTACTTCAAATGCGGACGTTTTTCGGCGATTTCGTACTTCAAACGGTCCAAAACGCTATTGAGTAGTCGCTGTTGATGGTCCTTCCTTTTTCAAGGTAGTCAATGAAAATTATTCCATGCGCATTCCAAAATGCACGAAGCTTTCTCATACCCAAATATTGGTGAATGATATGATGTACACGTTCAGTTTATATCTTTAGAGTGCCTGCTATTTTATCGGTGCTTATTTCACCACGTCTAAAATTATCATACCAATCCTTAATGGTTGATTTTTCTGGGGCAGTCCGGAAACTCGTCATCAAGCCAAGTTTTTGCTTCAACTGTATTTTTTCCCTTCAAAAAGCAATATTTTATCAACACACGAAATTCCTTTTTATCTATTTTTTCGCAATAACAAAAGTTGCCTTACTCAAAATGCTATAATTCACAAACTAATGAACCGACATCTGTCAAACTTATTCACGCGTCTTTTGAAAGGTTAACTAAAAATCATATGGATTTAATCTAATGCGAATAGGCCAGCAGTACCTCGGTGAAGATGGTATTTTTCCAAATAATTCGAGTTTTGTTATTTAATTTGCTGAATAACCGGTTAGGTACTAACGAACTCTGTGACTCTGTTGTGACCCATCACCGCCCCATTTTGAAATTATATGGGGGTTATGTTTATCTTTGTCTGATATTCTATTCAATACTGTTCAATTATATATATTTACAGAGCCTGTGGTCATATTCTAATTCAGAATGAGAATGTGACTTAATGACTTTTTCAGAAATAGTCACACGAATTATGCGAATTATGTCTGTATTCTTATTCGCAAAATGAAATTTTACTCCAAATATTTTCGAATCTCATTTGATCTAGTACATTTTCATCTTTTCATAGTAATTTGTTCATGTTTTTTAGCTGATCCAATGATACTTATCAACTATAAATATTTGTATTATAATTTTAGTATGAATCGTATATGTTAAATAATAAGAAATATATGATAGTAAATAAAGACAGTTCTACGATAATCCGAACAACAAAATTTGAAAAAATATTATATATTAAATTGTTTGTAATAATCGTGTTGTAAAATAACATAAAAGACATTAATGCACACCTAAGATTCGATCAGCTTACTTTTAAATAACGACATTAATCTTTAAATTAATTAATTAATTGTTATTATTCGATTTGTATTGTATTCCTATTATTAGCATGCTAATGGTTTTTTTTTGGGAATAATTCTAAATAAATTGCCAACCAAAAATTAAAATTAAATATTTTACAAACTTTTGAAAGTCACATTCTCATGGGATTTCGGTCAAATTAGAATACCAAAAAAATTGCAGATGCTATCGCTAAACACTTCACTCACAATCTAAGCGAACACTGCTCACCAAATAGAACACAATCTGGACAAGTCAATGCTTTTCGGAAACGTTGAGAATGGGCACCGTAATACCCATACTGAAGTCAAACAAAGACGCCAGAAATCCATCCAGTTATGGATCAATAACACTGACCAACTGGACTTGTCAACAACAATAGTGGACAATAGAGACGAGACGACTTCCCTTTATTAAATAGCATGGATTCCGAAAAAAAACAACTTATTGGACCTGGACCTGGCCATCGCATGCACTTCATGGGGAGCTGACCGTAACACTGTGCTCAAAATACACGAAGCATCAGTTCTTCCCATCTTGGACTACGGTGCGATTGTGTACAGTTCAGCAAAACAGTCCACACTTGCAAACCTTGATCCAGTCAACAACTGTAAGAGTCAGACACAACAAATCCTACAATCAGCATACTTGTCGAAGCCGGAAAATCCCCATTATTTAAATTTATGAAAGGTCACGTAACCTTTATAAAATAAAAAAACTATTACTTCTGCGTAAAATGGAAATAATAAAAATAACAAGATAAATAGGCTTTTAGACTTTTTGACATTCTTTTACTACCAAGTGACGTGACTGCTATTTTTCTATACCCTAAAACTATTATTATTTACAAAAAATAAGGTTTTTCGAATGTTGGCCAAGTTTAAACTTATAAACGATGTGCGATGGAAAATATTTTGAATAAACAATTTGAATTAATTTTTCCAAAATTATGTCTTTAATTTCAATGAAAAGGGTTGCCCAGTGCTCGTATTATAATTCAAATCTCACGTGACTTTTGACAGTTCAAGTGAGAATATGACTTTTAGGCACATTCTGTGAGAATGTGACATTCAAAAGTCAAGACGATTTTCTCCGTGACTTTTGATTTTTGTTCGTGTTACATGGAGAATTGACGAGCTGATATTATTAATATATGGTGTGTAAAATTCGATCAGTTTTGTATTCATTTAAAAAAAATAATTCACAGCGGGTGTAACCAAAAATTAATTTAAATAGAATAATAAAATAAATCATTATAGATTAGATATACGATTTTTTAAATATATATTTATTACAAATGAAGATATTATATAAGGTTGTCAAATATCTCCCTTCCGCCTTTATGTCTTTTGAATTTCGCGGCTATGTACAAAGCGCTACAGTGCTCGTATCGGGCAATACTATACACATCTATTGAAATTTCGTTACATAACCTACAAAATGACGCTATGTATGATTAGTTTGAATACTGCGTTCAAAAGTTATAGACGTGTAAACATGGAGTTCACTAACGCCGAAATTAGCGTTATTTTGAAGTTTTCCTTCGTTAAAGGCAAATCCGTTAGAGAAGCGAAAACGTGGTAGTGGTCGAAGGCCGGTGAATCTTCCCAAATAGTGGTCAAGCCGGGATTGACGGCCAGGAAGGTTTTGCTATGTGTTTGGTGGGATTGGAACGGATCATCCACTTTGAGCTGCTCCCATATGGCCGGACGCTTAATTCTACCATCTAATGCAAACAACTGGACCGCTTGAAGCAGGCGACCACCATATAGCCCGGACATAGCGCCAAGTGATTTCCACATGTTCCTGTCGATGACGAACGCCCTTGGTGGTGTAAAGTTGGCCTCAAAAGAGGCTTGTGAAAAGTGGCTATCCAAGTTAATCGCAAATAAGGAGGGGGGTTCGACAAGGGGGGTTTATTTTTATTTTTATTATTTTATTTTGCAAAATATTTAATTTCAATTTTCGGTTGGCAATTTATTTAGAAATATTTCCTAAAAAACCCTTTAAATTTCTAATAATAGAGAAATACAATACAAATTGAATTACAATATAATACAACGCTTAACGTCGTTACCAAAAGTTTGCGGATCGCATCTTAAGTGTGTCCAAATAATATTACTTTGTTAATTAATTATGTGATGGCTTATTTGCGTTCATTTTTTTTTGCCCGGAATATCGAGCCAATAATTCTAATGCAGGTATTTCTCTGCTTCGAATATGACATTCGATTAATTTCTGCTTAATTTCTTATCATTTAACATAATATACTAATTATGTAGGAACTCTTTATGCATAACTAATAAAAGATTTGAACAAATTAAATTAAAAATAATTAGAAAGTTACTTCAGAACATTGCATTTACTTATTTCAAAATTAAATGAATATCAAGAAACTCACCGACCTCTGAGTATAATTTCCTCAACGTTTCTTCTTAGAATTGACCAAAGAGACTCACACTGTAAATAAAACATACATATATAAAAATCTATTAGCGAATTTCTGAAACGTAATTTTTCGTTCAGTTCGCCGGTAATATCAATAATTATTTGTAAAATATTTCTATAATGACCACCAGTTATATCTAATAATAGAATCTGCGCTTTAGATAAATTCTGTAAAATTTCATATGTATTTCGTGGGCTTGGTCAGATTCTGGATATAAATCCAAAAACATGCATCCAAAATAAACAAAATTAAAATCTACTTATATTATAGAAAATTGTAAAATTTAAATTTTTATCACTTTCTCGCATAATCCGTAAAAGTCACTGGCTAAATCTAATTTTGAACTATTCCTCGAAAATGACACAGGAGCAATTTTCTAGGCGGTATAATTATAGAGCATTGTTGTCAAATTCTCACCTGTGCATCTAAATTCGCTGACAAGCACATAATTGACAGCTCTATGCAGACAAACATCACAACAAATGCCCTTAAATAAACATCACAGAGCAAAAGGTTGTATTCACAGGTATACACAAAATGCACCTGTGTTGATTTTCAACAATAATAAATGGTCAAAAATATATGAACATGTGTTCTAATCGGTCGCTCTGCCAATATCATAATCAAGATATGCAGAGCATCGCATCATGACCACTCGAATAATTGATATAATTGATATAATTGAACAAATCACAAATAACAATGTATTACACCAAAAATTGCTTCCGTATACCCAATAGATTCATATAAATCATTTCAGCGCCGTGCACCAACACCCCTTCGTATATATAATTCAAAGTGCGCGAACGATATGATCTACCCTCAAATACTATGATTTAATAAATTAATACACGTTGTACAAATAAACGCGCGTACATGTTCGTTTAGGGTGCGCCCGCGTTCACCCTTACGCGTGTACGAATTTATTAAGATATTTATCTAACTAACCAAAATATTGTCGACACATGTATCCGATTATTTCCTGATTTGCTGGAAATGATTTTGTTGTTTATGATCAGAATGAATAGTGCGTCTGTATATTGATGTGAGCGATTGTAATATAAGGGTTATTAATAATTTTTTGGCATACAAAAGAATGCTGGTGCTTTAAAAAATAACAAAAATAAAATGTGCAACAAAAAATGCAATCACTGCATTTTTCTGGAATACCATCGTAGCTTACATGCACTCGCGAATTCAGATGTATGGCAGCAACAACAATACAAGATCAAGACAATGAACACACGCACACATATAAAAATAAATATATACTGGATTCAGTATGTATAATGTAACATACACGCCTTATCTGAAATAAACCTCTTCGCAACAATTTAAATTGATTAAATGGAAGAAATCAATAAAATGTACAATAAATAATTCCGAGCAATTTTCTACAATTAACTTTCTATAACACCTTGTAAAACCGCTCGTCTGCTGACCATTCGACGCCGGTCGAGACGAGTCAAGGAAGCGAGCTAGTGTATGCAATGTGCGCTCACACGCTCTCGTGCAAAAGCTTCTTTAAATGATCAAGCTTTTGTACACATACTCGTATAAAATGATTCGTGATACAATTGTAACATGTTATATCAATGGCTCATACGCGACTCGCCGCGGACGCAGTGTAACAAAAAAAAAACATCAGTGTATTTTATATAAGAAGTACATGTATAGAAGTTTATGTTGCGCCGCTTAAGACGGAGGTACATCTTGTTGCGTGTCTGTATTATATAGAGCGAAATATAGGTACAGGCAATCTATATATTAAATAAAGAAATACCATAATATAATATAAATGTTCAATTATATATGATGGAAATAGTGTTTACTACTATTTGCATTCGCGTTTTTCTTATGTGCAAGATTGTATTAAATGCAGTGCTCATTGAGTGTGCCCCTTCGACACCGACGAGTTCCGCCGAGCCGTCTTAATGCAAAATTAACGCAATGATCAAATTGTAATTATCGAAAAAATATCATTCAGACGAGTTTGCAGTTTATTTATAGCAATGGAACGAACCTCTTTTCAGTTAAACAAAAATATAGCTGAGCCATATTATACAATTATACAAAAATAGACGTACACCAAATGAAATTATTTAATTAAACAATTTACAATCATACATGCATACAACAAGTACATTTTATAAATTTATGTATGTGACTCGGTTATGGAGGTTTACATGGTATTAATCACCCGGTGGACAGTACAGAGTACAGGATGAACTACAAAAAACCACACCAAAAGCTTGAATATAGGTATTTTTTTATTAAGATATCAAACAATTTTAATTTAATATGTTAACTTAATTTATTTAAATTTTGGTCTTTTGAAATTTCCTATCATTTAAGATCCATCTGGACAAGAAACCCATACGATGGTATATACACATAATTCGCAAACCAGCGGATTGAACGGGATCAATTCGCATGAGCTTAGAGAAAATCAAAAAGTGATCTGAGCCAAGCGCTTCTCTTGGGTTGTATTTTGTGAAGAAGTGGAAAGAGTTCACGCTTCTTCTAGACTACACAAGGACGCACTTTCCTAAAAAGTGTTTTTTTTAATTATGGAGCTGTATTCCCTAATCTTAATTAGCGTGACATCCTTCTTCCTTAAGTCACTTGAAATATTCACCTAGTAGTAGATACAAGATCATACCAGCGTTTTCTTTTTCCTCTCTTGAGGAAGTTTCGCACCCAAACATAGAGATATACGGACACAACAGTTTCATTTGAAGAAATTGGCGTTGGATTATCATCAAATTTTCCTGGAAGCTTACGAGCATGATCTAGGTCGTACACGATTTAAAAACGATTTTGTATCGGATCATCACTGGTTATGAACAATGGATATATTTCCAGAATCCCAAACGTAACAGATCATATATGGACCGCAAGGCCAAATCGCTTCGGAAAGAAGACAATGCTCTGTGTTTTCTGAGATCAGCGTGGTGTAATCTGTGCCCACTTCCAGGGTTTCAGTTCACAGTGAGTGGATTGTGAGAAGAAATTGAGAAGGGTTCAAATCCTATGAAATTATTTAAAATCAAATATTTTAATATAAAGTAAAAAGTCAAAATGTGAGCATGCTCACAAACAAACAATCCGGTGAGCTATTTGAGCATTTTTGGACACATTTGTGAGATATCAAAAATTGTTCACTTCGCTCACAAACTCACGTAAGATAACCCTGAAAGTGAGTACTGGAATACCTCCTAAAAAATGGTGAAACAGTTACTGGTCCGAGCTACCAACAACAAAGTGAATTACCTTTGCATTTCAGACTCTGGAAGTGGTTGCGACACCAGACTTGGCTCCATCTGATGTTTGCATCAATGCGAATTCGAAAATGGTTAGATTATTGGTTTGGCTCAAAAGATGAACAATTCTTTTGGCGAGGAATCTAAAAATTGCGTGAGAGATGGTCAAAATGCAAGCGAGGGCACATACTTTGAACAAAAAATCGACTACCATTTAAAAAAAGGTTTATTTTATTACCGGATTCACCTGCATGCTGGTGTCAAAGATATACAATGCTCAACAACAAGGAATTCTCACTTGGTGATTTTCTTGATAACGAATATTCTTTCAGCAATGTATCCCTGGATGCCGTTTATAAAGCTTGCGAGTCGCACAGGGTAAGTCATTCTATTAATAGGCCATTAATTATTTTTTTTCTCTGATCATTTACCTTCCTTTTTTCCTACACACCATACCACGAACCAAAAATTTGACTTTCAAAATTCACTGACTATTTTCTCCGTGACTTTTAGCTGTATTAATTATTATAGGGTGTTTTTGGCATTTTAAATTTTATAGGTATGTTATATGAGTAATACATTTAAAAAAAAAAATCAGCGCGTTTAACAAAAAAATAAAAATAAAAAGTTTAATAAAAATATTTTAAAATAAAACATTACAGATTATAGAATAGGTATAAAAAAAACTAAAAATAAAACTAAAATTAAAATTAAAACTAAAATCAGCTAAAAACGTTTTTAACTTTCTATGAAAAGATGAAAATGAAAATGTACTAGAGCAAATGAGATTCTAAGAATACAGACTTCGCATAATTCGTGTGACTTTTTCTGAAAAAGTCATAAAATCATATTCTCATTCTGAATTAGAATATGGCCCCTGGTAACCATGTGCAAAATATGACATTTTAAATATATTTTGGTAATATTTTCAAATAAATTAAATAAAATAAAAAAAATATTCTCCGTTTGAATTGAAAACAGTTTGTGTTTATTAAAATGTTATCTGACGATGAGATATTTGCTGACTTTGAAATTATCGAAGAAGCAGCACCTAGTAGAAAAACCATGCAGTATTAGCAGTATACGTATGAATCCATTCGAAAATTATTCAGACTAAGATTTTGTACTACATTACTGATTAGTAAACAAAATAATTAACCAATACATAAATAACATATACATATATGCATTATTTATTCATAGATTCGACAAAGTAACTGCGAAATATTTAGTTGACCTTGTACGGAATGAATTGTCTTTCCACTATGGCTATGGAGTTCCAATTTTTGTAGAAATCGTGGTAATGACAGCCATAAGATATTTAGCCAAAGGATCATATTAGGCCGACGTTGGTAATAATACACATATTTAAACTAATTAGTTAAATATAATTGATTCCTGCACTGCACTTTTTTCTATTTGTTCATCGTTTAATTTCTGTGGTGTGGAGCATTGGACATTATCATCACATACTCGTAAATCAACACTGTAATTAAAAATCATATTTTATAAAATAATATTTCAACATTATTTTATTTTTTTTTTTACTTTTCAATTATAGAAATTCTTTCATGAATTGTATCACTGTCATATATAGAATCGTCGATTGTTGGAAGTCCAATATTGGATATTTCGATATCAATGTCATGGGGTAGTCTCGGAGGGCTGCCACCGCCAGACGACATATTGTGTCCTGTCGATGACATATCCTTTCTTATTGAATCCCAAGCATTACTCTTTTGTTTTATCATAGCGATGGAATTACGTTTACTATATACGATATCTGCATAAGGTTTTACATATTCACCAAATATTCGGCCTTCAATTTGTTCTTCGTTGACGCTTAATTTTATGTTCGGACATGTTGTTTATAGAATATAATATATAACGTAAAAACGCGATACAAACTTGGATAAAAATCAAAGCAAACTATTTTAAATAAAAAAACTATATTCTATTCATATAGTTTTTATTTTTTTCCTTCAAATAAAGAAATTTCATACACACTTAAAAGGGTAATAGGGGGGTGAGCGCCATAATAATAAATAAAAAAACAAAAATGATCAGGAAAATAATTAACAATTTGTTGTTTTTTAAAAAAAAAAAAACTACCTATAAAGTGAATTTTTGGCCAGAACTTTTAGCAATACTCGTTAACGCTCGGTTTTTCTAGTATTTACATGAACATTTGCTGGGGTAGTCGGGTAATAAGGCGATTAGTAGCTCTTTATACACATCAACTATCATGAGGAGCTCCAGAAACTGTCTTCTTTAATTACCGTATGCCTGTCGTTTGAATACGGAATACTTTAAATAGATTCTGGACCAAGGAGTGGATGAAGAACTATCACTTAAATCACTGAAAATCAATAATGGTTGTGAAGTATCCGTAACTATAATCGCGCTCCAACGCTTATACAGCGCTGTCGATGTTACTCGATTTCAAATATATTTTTTTGTCGTTATCGTTTATCGTTTTCATTATAAATATATATTTTTTTATATATATATATATATATATATATGGTACATTATTCCCCCACAAGACCTGCCACAAAGTCTCATGGGTTTTCCCTGACGGCAATACGGAGATCCAGATAGACCACCACATTATGGTGGCCACTCTCAGGTTGCGAGCGTCAGCTGTAGTGCAAAGGCGACCTAATCCCTAGACGTTGCTAGATTAAAAATCCCAAAGAACTGCGGATTAGGGCAGCAGTGGTAAAAACATCAATCAACCACTTGCTGGATGGTGGGAAAGAATTTGTAACGCTTCCCGCAGCAGTGGGGAGGAAGTCATCGGGAGCTCTACTGGATAACACAAATGCTCACAAACCAAACATCACACATGGGGCGCCCTGTTAAGGATGCCTTTTGTAACCCATAACCATGGCCAGCTCTCAGACAGCTTCGTCGTAAATAGTGGAGTGCGACAGGGATGTCTTCTCTCGCCACTGCTAGTCATCGCAGTGTTAGATGATGTCATTATAGAGGCGTTGAGCTCAAGTGGTCACGATATTCAATGGGGCATGTGCGACCAGCTTCAGCACCTTGAAGATAAAGGAAATGTGGCTTAACACAAGTGATCGGGTGCAGCCCATCCATCTCTACGGCGAACCCGTTCAGATTGCTGATAAATTCTGCTACCTCGGAAGCTTCTTGATTGTTGGTGTATGCACAGACATTGACATATGTGCCCGAATCAACAAAACCCACCTTTGCGGTGCCACTCTACGGTTGCGAGACGTGGAAAGTGACCTCTGCTCTGACCGGGAAACTGTAAACTTGTGTATCAGATGACCGGAGGTAGTCTCCAATACTGAATTTTTGAGACGAACCAGGCAGGCACCTGTATCAACGCAAGTTCAACGGAGAAAGTGGAAGTAGATCGGTCAAACCTTACGGCGCGGTTCGAATAACATTGCCGCTTAAGCGCAGCAATGGAACTCGCATTTAAGTCGTAGCAGAGTTAGACCTAAAACGACGTGGAAGCAAGCGCATAGTCGAACGTGAGCTGGCGGAAGCTGGAAATAACTGAACGGCTATAAAGGCTTTTTTTTATCAAGCCATTTTGAATTGAATTGCAATTACAATGAAAACGCCCATCATTGCGAACTATATACATTTCTAAACCAAACTGTTTTTCCGAGTACATACTGTCTTGTCGTCTGAGCGCTCTTCAAAACAGCATGGAGAGCTACATAAACATACATAAACATATTATACATAAGTTGCTTGCACTTTCTGACTTGCTTAACCTTTTTCGACCAATTTACTTGCGCTTTTTTTGGTTCGTTTAACGTAATTTCCATTTGCACGTCCAATTGCACAAGCCGCCGCATTTAGTTATACAATATTGTTATGTTTGTATAATATGTAATACACCTTGTGCACTGAGCACAGTTCGCTATGTCGAGGCGTTTATGTATAAATGATACATAAACAATATAATATACATATAATATATATATATAATTTATATGTATATTATATATAAGGCATACAATTGCGAGAGCTCACTCGTTGGCAAGAGTGTAAGGAATGAATAACTGAAATTTCTATTATTTTTTGTTTGTTTGCGTTTGCCCATAATTGACATTTAAATGGAATATAAACAATTTATATGGACGCAGCCAGGTATACATTTGGCATTCGTATATATAAATATAAATCTATATACTATTTGATAGCGCTCCAATACATAAATACATACAAATATATAATACATATAAATACTTTGTGCAGAGCACTGAAAATGCGTTTTTCTTTTATCAAATGTGCGCAAATTTATTTGGCGTGATTGCAAGCAGGTATTTTCCTTTTGCGTGACGTAATTTATGAGCAAATACTTTCGATTAGACTTTCGTGTTTATATCTTCGAATGTGAACCGTTTTTTTTTTTTGAATCATGTAGATTTGCATACAGATATTTTTTACGACAATGCAATGAATAGTTTTGTTTATAATTATATGATTAGTATTTGCAAATGTCTTTATTCTATTTTAGAGAACCAGTTTGTGATTCTCTTGAGACTTGATTCCTTGATGACATCGATGGTAGTTACTGCACAATTCTTTTCAAAAAACCTAAATGGCCGGTGATCCAGTAGAGTGGACTGGCATCCTTTAGAGTTAAGTGTCTGTCAATAGCTTTCAGTGTTTGTTATTGGTTTTTAAAGAGGGATTTGTTGTGCACAAGAAGAATCGCATATATCTCTGCTAGAAATAATGTTGCAAAGTTTCCAAGTGGTATGTGGGTATTTTCTCTAAAGACAACTCTAGCAAGTTGCCACATTTTAGGGATGTAACTAAACTAGATCTGAAGATCTTGGAGATTAGGTCCAGATGATTTTCACTGAGTTTTTGAACCATTATCGGATAGATACAATCCAAGAGTACAGGGTCCACTTTATTCTATCAATTATATTATATTATAATTCTTTCAAATGCTCGTTTAAAATAAAGAAACACGTATTAATATTTTATTGTCATGATATACCTAAGTCATCTTTCCATGAACTTATAACACAATTGATTTTAGTCTCACGGGAATGCTTATCAGATTGATTTTCTATTAAGATGAAGTTATTCTATCGAATAACTTTTCATGAATTGGTAGACGAAATTCTTCAGACTTTTTGAGGTTCGTATTCTTTGGTATTGGCATTGATAAAAACAAATCAAATGAAGGCATCACACACTGGCCCTATGTCCCACAAGGGATTACATGATCCAATGAGATAATAAACTAAATCGGTGTTTTTTTAAATATAACTTAAAATTCTAATAAAAATCGAAAAAAAGTTTAATTACTTATTTAATTTTTAAATAAATCCAAAAAAAAAAATAGAAAGAATGAATTGCATATAAAATTACAACATAACTCCTCCAATCTATACATTTCAAACAATAGAAAAATTGAATAAAAATAATTTTACATATTATTATTATTTTTATAAAATTGAAACAACAAAATCTATTAATCGTTTTTTTAAAATATAGATATAATAATATATATAATAAATAATCATAGCACATTCATAAATCACTGCATCAAATAAAATGGTAGACATTGCAACAGACATCTTGAAAACCCCAATAATTCATACAGAATTCGTACATTGTATATATTTATATATAAATAGACAATCGTTTACAAGTTTGTGAGCGTAGCCCCCATATTTGGGCATTCCATATTCCTTCAGTGCCATACGCAGCAATTTTCCGCATGTTCGCGAAAAGCGCATTAACAAGCCATTGCATACACACACACACACAAATTTACTTTTATTTATGCACGTCTCCGTAATCATAATATAGCATTCATCCTATCGGGTTGCAAATTTACATTTCATGCAAATTGCCCGTTATAAACATGTAAGATGCTGCATCGGATAACATTATGCAATCAAGTGTATATGTGTGTGTGCCTAAGCCGGCCGGGCTAACGCAAAAGAAATATGTTAGGATCGAAATATGGACACGCGGTGTATATATAAGAATACATACATATTTTATGTAGATACAAACATATCGGTCTTCGACAAACGTGGCTCGATACAGCGCAAAAGACGCCCATTTTTGCCAATTGAAAATTCGAATGTCACCGAGACTCCGAGATCATTGCTCAATGCCCTGAAAGCGCGCTCGCGCAACCAACCTCTCGGCTGAATAGAACAAACGAACCATAAATATATCAAAAATGTGTATATATTATATTGACTTTGCGCTCTTGTGTCTTAAGACAGTCTGCTGCTGCTTCCATATACATACACACAGATCGCTGATCGCGCAACCTGCTCAAGCGCACACAAGCTATTCAAACGGCAGGTCGATGTATTGATTGAATACTGCCAGTCAACATCGAATAAACCCTGTCGAATGAATGGACACACAGCAACAACAACAAAATGGAATCAGCAGCTCTTACTCGGACCGAATTGCATGTTTATGTTTATTAAACTGAACAATGGTCGTTGTCAGATGCGGCTTCCACTGAGGTCCGCTTCCAGTTGTGGATATAGCGGATCGTTCCGTGTGTGTTGAGGATACTTGGATCACTAAATCATGCCGATTATTTTGTAATAATTTAGCGTACGAAATATACAAAGTTATGCGCAATTTTCTTTGTGCTGTCACTATTTTTTTTTCGCTTTTTTGTGTGTGTCTGATGAACATTTATAAGCTCTTTAGGAATATGTTAAATTTAGATTTCGAAATTATTTGTAAGTGCAGATGATGCTAAATGTTTTTTTATTCATAATGTATGAATGATTTTTTTGTAAGTTTATATTTAGCCAAAAAAAATCTTCTTGTTACTGTAGATTAGATTGAATTTAAATTTGGGCCTCAGTTCGGCCCTGCATTCTACTCATCTAATCAAACAATTTGTATTTTTTTTTTTGAATTTAACGCAGTATACGGGATATTCGTCTAAAACGAATTCGTCTATAAGCAAAAGCAAATTCAAACGTTACCCAATCGGCCTTCAATGCATTATTAATGCATTAATAATGCATTTATATAATGCATTATATTATCCATCAATATGTCGCAAAATATAATCGATAATGTTTCTCATTAACGCATACATACGCACATCATAAATGACATATTTAGAGCGGCTCTCTTTGCCTGTTGCCATTGGCAACGGAAGCCGCTCTTTGCAGCTACATGGATTCCTGTACCTAAATGATTTCTTATATAATAAAATGAGAATCCCTAAAGCGG